>JAVCKT010097289.1:0-11885 GCA_032273925.1 Rhynchotus rufescens | reverse complement strand
AAGTGTCCTGTTTCTTTGCAACTTCTTCACACCCTTATTGTCTGTAGAAGTACAAACCCTGTATTACTTATCACCATAATATTGCCTGATAGGTTACTAATGTCTTTAGGTAATCTTGACTTTGCCTCATTTGCCACCATGCATTCTGTGTCCCATAAGCACCTTAACCACAGCCAAGACAACTGCAATAAATTTTAAGAAGATTAAAATCAATTGTTCAGAATAAGTGAAGTGACAAGCTTGTTCAAGTTCATTGTTTTTATGAGTATATCATTAAATAGTATTCTTAAATTTAACTTAAATTTCCTGTGCAGCTTTTTTTTCCAGATGAGTTGAAAATTCCAGTTCTTCGAGATAAAAATCTGTGCAGAGAGGCAGATAGGTATGTTTTTTCCAGATGAGTTAAAAAAATCCATTTTTTAGATAAAATCTGTGCAAAGCAGCAAACACAGGTATGAGGTGAAGTAATAGTCTAAGTGCTGTCGCTTGGATTTTTTTGTTTGTTTACATATTGTTTCAATCTCTATGCTGTGTTATTTACTGTCTGGCTACTGAATGCTTTCCGGAGCAATAAATGATTCAGAATTTATCAAGCTCTTTAGGAAGTGATTTGTATTGTTTGTTTGCCTACCTGTTTGTTTTCAAGGCAATCCTTATCTCAATTTTCAGTGCTTCAGATAAATATTTCTTTTTAGGTTTTTAATTAGTTTGTGCTTATTTCCTTCGTCCTCAGCACTTTATGATTTTCACTGGGACAGGCATAAAAGAATTCAGCTTTTCCTTGGTGGAGTAGGATTAGCTGTTTTGCTTAAATGTGTACGGGATGATTATCTTCCTGAAATACTGAAAACACATTTTGCTATACATTTGCATAGCAGTTTTGCAGATTACCTTTGAGGTTATGATGCTTTTCGTTGTTATATTGCCAAATACGTTAAATCATACTGAAAAAAATATAGTGGTAAAACACAGGAGTTTAAAGCCCCTAATTCAAGACTAGTATGTAAACGTGCGTGATACATGTAAAATATCATCTGCAGCACCTGCCAGCATATCCAATACTGAAAGGTCCTTTAACAGTCTGTTTCTTTTCAATTTAAACAAATGCTAGATCTTGTACTGCGGAAATCTGTCACTGCAGAAAATGGTCAGTAGCTGCAAGTATTTTATAGCAGATTTCAGATACAAGAAGAAAGCAGGGTCTTACTCTGAGGATGTTCAGAGGAAAAGATTTGGATTAGGGAGTAGCTGTTAGAAGCAGAGAAATGTCTCGTTCCTAGTTCTGCTTCAGTGACCAAAAGAAAAGTTTGACGTAGACTTTCCCAACTTTTTAACCCTCTATTTCCAGCCTTTGTACAATAAGTACTCTAAAATACAGTATAAAGCCAGAAGGCTAAAATCACTCTTTCTATAAAGAAGTATGACCCTTCAAAATTAAGACTTATTTAGTCATATACTGTAGAAAAAGGCTCAAGTAATCTGTGGTAAAGTGATCTTTATATGCATACAAACTGAAGAAGAGCTCGTAAGAAAGTGTTCCTAATGAACTCTTATTGGAAACTAGCCTCAATACTGGAGAACTCCACTACTTGTTACAGCAGCTGAAGAGGAGAAACTTTTCAAAGGTGAAACCCTTTCTATGTACTGTTTTTTTGGTTGTCAGTTTTTCATTGATCAACAGAATGAGCATGTGGAAATCATAATAAATTAGTCATAATATTACAGAAGTATAAACAAATTGGATTTAAAAAGTTGCTTAAATGTGTAGACAATAATATGAAAGCTAACTAAAATGGGATGTCAATTTAAGAGATGTGATCTATTCTTGGAGTATGAGATGACATCTGTCTGATTTCCATCTGAGCTCTATGCTTGGAAGTTTTAAACTGTTTAGAAGTTTTAAACTCAAGTTTTGACCATTATGGGCAAATTGTTATCATAGAAAACAGACACTGAAAGAGATTAAAGCTCTGAGGAAAAAAGCCCCACTAAACCCCTTGCAGCATCTAGGCAAACTGGCATTAAATAGCTGCATTGTTACATATTTACAAGATCAATTGATCTATCTTAAGGCAAGGGGAAAATCAGAAGAAGAAGATTAATAGAGAAATAGAGAGCTCTGAACATTGCTAGTCTGGCTACCAGCTATTCTCAGATCACATACAGTATGATGGGTCATCACCCTCTGAAATGGAGGGAACAAATAGTTTGGATTTCTGTGTCAAATCAATATTTTGGAAGATTTTTGGGAGTGAACATGACATCTGCTTGTGGTAAGTCAGCTTGAAATTATCAGGAAATGATTTGAAAGTGATCTACTCGGCTTGTGCATGTGATGCTGTAGATTAGATGATCTCCAAAGGTCCCTTCCAACCATAGTCATTACGTGATTCTGTAATTCTTATACACATAATATAGTTAACTAAGATCTTTGAAATTAAAACAGCTATATATAGGAGTATTTTTATGTTGTTTGTGAAAACTTTCAGTAAGCTTTGGTTTTAATAGGCTTTCTTTGGCATTAACAACTCGGGAGAATTTTTATTGGCAATGACTTTTTTATACTATAGTAAAGCTTTTATGCAGGCCCTTGAGATGAATCATTTTAAAATGAAGGGCAAGGAGAACGTTTTGATCTGTCCTTTCACAAAAAGAACACTTTTTTCTTCCATTATAATAATTGCTAGTGCAATTACAAAAGGAATTTCTGATAAGTATTAAGCGTATTGTTGATCCCATCCCAAGCAGATCACATTTACTAATAGTCCTGAGGAAGCTAGAAGTTACTAGGCAAACCCTATTGTTCTGGGGTGACTAATTTAAGGTATATTTGTATTCTAAATTTCTTTTTTTCTTTTTATATTGAGTTATTACCTATGAAACTGTGACAGATTTGCTACCAATAACTTTAAATTTATAGCTTGTTATTGTAAACTCCAGAGAGGAGGTTGGGCGGGGGGGAGTGGTTCTGTTTTTTTTTCCTTTAGTGGCATTTCTGCATATGCTGATTTTGTAAGATCCTCTAGCAATTGTTCTGTGCTATAACGAATTGTCAGGCAGGCTTCATTATACAGTGTCAGGTGTTACTGATAATTCCTTGTTTGGAAAATGGACTTGTTTGACACTGCTCTTTTGCACTCCCTATTTTACCCTTTTCACTTAAATCAGCTCATACTCATCCTGTCTGATAATCAAATTTCTGGTATTGAAGATTCTAGGGTCTGATACAAATTAATGGATGCCATTTTAAAGATCTTAAATATTTGAGTTTTACATCTTTTACCAGCCTGGTGAAGATTCTAATTTCTTGGTCATTTAAATCCTAAAGCATGCCATTTAAATAGCCTTGTTATTGCTGTATTTGGAAGGTGAGATGTTTTGGAAGAAGTTATCAGACCAATGTGTTTGTTCCATCTTTCAGATAGTTAGTGGCCTGGGACTGCCAGAGCAAGAAAGAACTTCCTTCTTTTGAGACTGTATCTTTTCAATAAAATGAGCTAAATAAAATTATCAAAAAAATCTTCAGGGAATATATACATTATATTTTTGCCTGTGTTATGCAGGAAACAGATACAATAATTTCTTCTTTTTTTCAGTCAAGTTGAACAGCTGTCCATCTGTAATTTCCTTCATAGTAGCAATGCTGGCTCCTTGAGTATGCATCACTATCCAATGTAATTATTTCTGTCAGGGTATAGGAGGTAAGGAATTGGTGTTCTCTAGGAAATCTAATCCAGGAGCTAACTGTGAAGCAGATAAGAAAAGCCCAGGCAGAATGCGCTATGGCACAATACAGACCAAGTCTTAAAATGCATAGTAGTTACTGATGTTAGTTAAACTGTGGTCTTGATGGGTTGGCTTATAGAGTGCAATACATTGCAAATTTATCTTTTCCAGGTACTCAATGAAATTTCTGTGGAGGAAACACTTGTTAAGGCTAGTGAGCATTTGTAGCAGGTTGGTTTGTTCTTGGAGATTTATGAAAGCAAAGATAACATCTTAACAAAAAAAAAAAAAACAAAAAAAAGGATGGAAAATATTGCAGATGTACTTCTATTTATTGAGATTAGTGAGTCCAAATTCCTGCCTCAGTTTGGAATCATCTCTGATTTAGAAATCCTCATATATATGGCTAACCTCAGGAAGTATGCCCTCAGGAGTTGTACTGTACTTTAGCACTGTACCTTAAATTGCAAGCAGGGGTTAAAGGAAAGCCCATTAGATATGCTCTTAAAAAGATATTGAGCTCATTTTAACAGACCTCAGCATCTGATTTCATGTGTATTTGATGATGTCTTTAAGAATCCTTTGCATATAGTGCTTCTTGGATGCCTCTTTTTTAGTGTGTATATATAGTATGAAATTAGTAAATTATTCAGATCCATAGTTGTAGTTCCTGAATGGTCTGGAGAGACCTGAAAGCCATAAGGAGTCCCTTAGGCTGCAGGGCAAGCTTATCCATGTTCACTGTTAAATAGTTGAGAAATGATGGTAAATATTCAGTTCCATCCTTAACTTAGAGCAGAATCTTGTCAAAATTTCAAAAGGTTTTAAGAACAGAATCTGACTGTTAACGTTCATGATAATTCTAAGATTTCTCTACAAATTGACACTTTTGCACATCATAAGCCTTGCCTTTTGTGTTTAGCAAATTAAATCATTTTAATAGACAAAGTACATAAACTCTGAGAAGTGCATGCTAGCAGTGCTTCTTAGCTCTATCTGATTCAGTTCTGGTTCATAAAACCTTCTGCAGCTCTGTTTTCGTTTAGTAGCAGATTTTGCTTAGACACATCACAACTTAGACTGCATAACTGAATGGACTTTGTTGCATGGAATTGAAAGAAAAACAGTATTTTGGTCCCAGGAGTCTGGTACAGATCTTGTGAATTCAGTGTTAACCTTGTGAGGGTAACAAATCTAATTTTTTTACTGAGAGAATGAGGAGACATTTCAGCATTGTCTGATCAAATCAATTAACTTGTATTAGTGTACCTATTTTCATCAGCCAGTGACACCTTTTTACATAAAGTTCTTCGTAGCAGATGGTTTTGTTATAGCTGAGATGCACAGCAGAACAGGTCTTAATCCATGACAAGAACTTAAGCAGTGCTATGTTATTAATGTAATGTGTATTTGTATTTTATTGTAGTACCATCTATGAAATAAGCCATATCAATTTCCCACTGCCATTTTCTGCGAGTTTTTTATGCTCTGCCTTCAGCAGGCAGTGTTTGATTAATGTATACAAAGAAGCATCTCTTATGTTTTCTTGGGATTCCAGTTGATTTTCTCTATTAAATATATACATACATGCTTGGTCTTTGGTAGTTTTAGGCCAGAGAACTTAAAAGCTTTAAGGACATTTGTGGGTAGGCAAACGAAAAGCAAATTTTTTGGTCGTGATATATGCAGTCTTGTTTCTATATGTTATTGGTAAAAACTTTTTGTGTGTTCACTAAAGAGAACACTTAGCTTGAAAATGTGCAGTTAATGATTTCTGTAGGCCAGAGTCTGAGTGCATTCTTTCAGGGTAAGCAAGATTAGTATCTTTCACATGGCATTCTTTTAGAACTACTTTTTCTTTTTGCAATGGTCTTCGAAAAAAATAAACAGATAATTCTGAAAAGTTACATTTATATGAATTATTCAAGACACAGCTCACTTTGGGAGAAACTTAATTCTTGACGGTTTGCAGCTTTGCTTCTGTTAGAGTAACATTTGCAGTTTTTTACTTGAGTACTAAGTCCTCTTCCATAATTCTTATCTTCCACATATTGGTGAGCTCTGTTGTTATCTTCCTGTCTAAAGAGTTTGAAGCAAGGCTTCTTGCAAAGGAGGATAAAGAACTAGAGATGAATTTCTGCCAACAATAGCCTAACAGTAAAGCATGTGCCTTGTGGAGGTCATGGTAATTCAGTAGGCCCATTTTCTTACCACTTCACAAATACAGTCTGCACATAATAGTTGGTCTGGAGAAATTTTTTTGAAGTATTGCATATGTGAACAGAGCATGAAACTCATGGCTGTAGCACCATTTTTTTCCCTGAGAAAGCACAGGAAGCTTAGATTTTCAGTGCATTGCATTTCATCTTTGTCATATGCTCTACTAATGTGATTTTGAGGACCACCCAGACAGCCTGTGGGAGGAAATATATAAGACAGTAAAATGCAGTTTTGACTGTTCACATTATCATGAAATCTGACCCTGTGCATCATTTACTTGTGAGTGAGTTAATCACATATGGTAATTTAATTTGTGTGCACAATCTTGGTTTTTTAAAAGGATCAAGCTGGTGCTCTGCTGTTACAAGTGTCAGCAGCTCCCAAGACAGAGGCAGTACTTGTTTTGGGCTTGACTGGTTCATCATCTGAGTTTGTCAGAGCATCAACAGCAGAATGCTTTATCTTCCCCTTCTGCCTGGTTAAATATACTCCAAAAAGAGAGAGCAGATGAAATTCCTTATTAGCTGGGGAAGGATCTATGCAGCATCAAAAACTGAGAGACAAAACTTTCTTTTGGTGCCTATGAACATATCCTCGGAGAAGTGAGGAAACTGTCACTTTCATATTTCTGCCATGGTTATGCTCTTTACTCTTTGTAATGATAATGGGGAAAAAAATGACAACGATAATGCTGTTATGCACAGTTCCTTTTTTGTCCTTGAGGTCTGAGTATACTCAACTTGTTCAGGAAGTTTGTCCCACAGCATGTCCCAGTGTTGCTGAAGTTGTTATAATAGGATATTTTATTATAACACTTTAATTGGGATATACAGGTGCAATATAAAAAGCAATAAGCAAATTGAGTCAGCACATGAAGTTGAATTAACACATCTTCTTATTTAAAAAAAAATCAAAATTGATACATTGCTGCAAATCATGTCTTTTCTGAGAGCATTGTAAATTTAAGTTAAAAAAAAAAAGTGTCTGGAACTATATCTTCTTTTTGTAATGGTAGTGAAAAGGAAAGTGCTTCGCCTCATCTCCAGTTGTAAAGCTTGTTTTCTTACCAGCCCTGTCTTTTGAGTCCTTACTTAGGCTTTTCCTTTGTAGTCATGTGAATAGAAATTTAATGTTTCTCATTAACTGGCAGCTGCTTAGTCAATTTAAGGTCCTGTTAGTTTCCAGTCAGCAATTTATCAGTCTGGAAAAGGCCCATTTTTTTCCAAAACTAGCACCCACCTGGATAATATTCTTGGGTTGTGTTACTGGTGAAAATTTCGCCATTGCAATTTGAGCAGAAGACACACTACTACTCTACTTGATTCTGAAGTTACTGCTGCAGTCAGGCTCATTTTCACAGAGCACAGTGTGGTTCAATGTCTTTAGTTCAATGTGGTTCAAAGTCATATAGTTAAGCTATGCAGGAAATTGATTAAAGCATCTTGAGTTGAGATGTAAGCTTGCATGGTGCTTTTGCCTAGCACCATGATCAGGTGACTTCCCTATTGAGTGCTCTGTTGGATCTGGTGACATAGTGGGATCTGGGAGAGGAAGCTGGCCAGATGTGATATTAGCCTCATTGCTTCCCTTGCATGCCACTGTTTGCAGAAACTAATGTAACTTAAATCATGTTATCCCAGTAGGACAGGCAGCTTTGCTACCAACTTTCTATTAAAGATCCAGTTTCTAATCAGTCGCCCTTGGGAGGAGATCAGTCAGTTTGGAGAGAGAAAACAGATGGTAGTCAGAATGCTCGAAAAGGAGACACTTTCAGAGGTGAGTAACAAATACTAGAAGTATTATTTTAGACTATGAGACTTCTTGCTAATTTTTCTTCCATTTATGTTTACATTTTTAAGGATTTTATTTCAGCTGCTCAGTACATGCTTATAATTTGTGATTTGTTTTGTAATATGGTTATGAAAATATTCTGATATAAACTTTCAACCATAAAATAATTTTAAGACAAAATTGAGAGCTTTCAATTTGACATCTAGATAATAATGAATGACAATTCTCTTTCTACAGTTCCAAAATTATTAGTAGAACACTTAAGAGATGACAAATTCTATTTATCAATCCAACTTGCTAAATCTGTGTGCTAAAGTTGGACAATTTTGTTGGGTATCTGTCATCTTCAAACAAGACTTGATCACTAGAGAAATTAATTTCTGTTCAACTACTTTTTTCCTAAGTGTGAGAGTTCAACTAAATTCACTTCAATTGCTACTTAGTGATTAATTTTTTATATGCTGTATTTAAAGGCTATTGAATAAATACTTTCAACTGTCGACCTCTTCTGCTGGAAAAGAGAATTATTCATCTCAGGTTACTAATCTTTGGCTGCTTGAAGTGTCAGGAACAGTGTTTTTCAAAGACAAAAATGAATTATGCTGTTTTTAGCTTCCCAGTCTTTTTTTAGTCTCTCAAGATGAAGAGTCCACATCAGTGTTTATGTAGCTTTTTGGTAGTGTCTGTGGGTTTTTGACAATTAGTCCGGGATATTGCAAAACAAAACAGCAAGCTGAAAAAGTAAGCTTGGAAATTTTTAAAGCCATTTGTGGTTGTTTAATAGTTGTTTCTACATTTTCATTTACAGTTCCAGTATGGGATATTAATCTTTCTCCCCTGCAAGGAGGTTAGGTGTCTTCCCTGTAGAATGTTAAGCATCTGTAAGCCCTATTGTAGCCCATAGCCAAGCTGGCCATGGGTATGACACGAGTTGCTTTTGGTGCAGTTTGGTACCATGCTGTGGTGTTCTTAGTGAAATACGCCATACCCTCTGACTGCACTGGTGTGAAGTTTGGTGAAAGTTTTAGTAATCATAGTGAAATGACCATATTTCTGTGATGGCTGAGCAGTGCAGAACTGTTAAGAGTCCGTAACCACTGTGGCATGGTATCAGTGGCATAAGCCACTATATTTTGAGGGCATGATTTGATGATTATGGTGATTATGTTTTGTGCTCGTGGGCATATTCACTCTCCTGAGGCCATCCAACATCACCAGGGCCCTACCCTCACACCTTCTCTTGCTGTGAGCAAGCACACTGTGTGCAAGATAAACACAGAGCCAGCTGGGCTAAATTTTGGACCAACTGGGAGTTCAATCTCAGGTTGACCTGTTTTCTTCTGCTGCTAGTTAGAAGCTCTAGGAGACCTGATGTGTTTTGGAGAAAAGCAAAGGACACCATTGCTGGGAATATTCAAAAATAGTTATTGAAATGCAATCTATTGTCAGTCATGGGTTTACTGTGCTGCATGCTGAATTATGTCCTTCATGTTCTTTGAGGTCTGACTGAGACAAGGAGCTGATTTAGCACCGTGTTTCCTTGCAATATTTTGTTAAAACACATCTATGAGATTCCTTCACCTCTTGGTTAGAAGATGTTACATCTTGTAATGTCAGAGGAGAGATGCAGGAGTGCTGAGGGTATTCTTGGACCATTTCCCCAGTATATGATGAGATAATTTGTGGCTTTTTCAGTAGGTCTTGTCTTAAAATATTTGGTAGCAGTGAAATTCTTTTGCTAAATGCAAGAAGGCATGGCTCCTTGCAGTGAGAGGCCATCATTGCTTCCTGAATATTCTTGAGATAAGGACCATAACTGTTAAAAGGATGATATTTCCTACCTTTAGGACACTAGTTTTTTTGATAGTATGTGAAGAATTATACTGTTGGTGGTTTAAACCCAGCAAATGAAACCTTTTACTATGATGTCATTTAAAATAACAATATATATTCATATAAATTTTTACCAACAATGATCTTTCAGTGGTCACAATTAGAAAAGGCAGTTTATTGAACAAGTGTAAATTCTGTAAATGCATCTTACTCAACAGTTTGAAATAAACAATGAAAGAATTTTACAATACACACATGATATACGAGCATTGGCTTAATATGCTTAGGGTTTTTTGTAGCTGTCCTGAGTGTTCTGAGACGAATTGAACACCTGTAAAGTTTTAAAATTCTGGAAAAAATAAGAGTATTTAAGGCAAAAAACATATAAAAATGACTTTTATAGGCTTTTTTAAAAGGAAAGAAGGTCAGTACAATTATGGCATGATTGAAAAGAAGGCTCACTTTTTAGAAAAGCAGACACTTGAAAAGCATGAACAGCCATTTAAAAAGAAAGCCATTAGTGAGCAGAACTCATAACTACCCTGATTCTTGATTTGCTAATTTTGTGTAGGGCAAGGGGGAACAATCACAATTCACTTTTATTCAGCTCCATTCAACTAGTACAAAAACTATCTTGCTTTTGTTCAAATCAAGTTCAAATCAACCACGTAATTCACTGCTGTGATGTGTCTTTTTCATTATATCCATATATCATAGACTACAAATTATATCAAGATATTTGGTAACATTGCTAATTAGAGACATTTTCATTTACTGGAAATTTTATAGAGACAAAGACCCTCCTTTTGGCCCCTTTCCCAAAGCAACTTCCCTGTAGGTTGCCCATTCTAACAGTGTTAATTAAACCGTTATAAAACAGTCAAATTCAGCCTTCTGCACAGGTTTTCTGTCCATAAAATGACTCTCCAAATTGTTTTAGGAAGTAGTAGGTGTTAGATTGTGCTTAGAAAACCTTATGAGGAGCTGCAACATTTTTAGGATATGTTATTTAGTTTGGCAATAGACGTTTGCACAGAAAGTCAGGAATGCCATTGGTATTTGTCATTATTAGTATCACTTTGTCGAGCGTTTTGCTAAAATAAATATTGTGAATTATATGAACACTAAATACTGGAATTGAACTAATTCCATTTAATTTTTTTAGTTCTTTGCTAAATCGTATCTCTGAGACGTGTTGTATGCGTTGCTGCAGGATAGCATTTGAATCAGGGTCTTGTCACACTAGTTTTCATCTCAACTGCACAGCAGTCAGTGGGGTTATCCTGGCTTTTAGTGATATAACTGAGATGAAATTTTGCTTCTCAAGCCTTATTTGTAGTTTGGCAACTTTCTCTAATTAGAATGGCAACTTAGCACATAATAGAAAACCTAATGCCTTTCAATTTACAATCCTGTCACATTTCAGTAAATGAAACATAAATGCCACAGGTCAGAATACTGGTCAGCTGAAATGTTTTTTTATGTTGTTGACTTGTTTTAAATAATCCCTACAAACATGACCACATACAAAATATGACTTTGCTTGCAGACCAATGCATACAGACATCTTCAAGTTGCTTTTTATCTCCAAAGTACAAAAGTGATGCCAAGAAGGCTTACCATATATATATGTAGCTAGTATTCATCATTGGAACAATGTTTACTTCCCTATTATATGGATATTTAGTTCCAAGGAGAATAGCATGATCCTTTGTGCCTATATGCTGCCCTTACAGCAGCTATCAGTAAGCAATGCTTAGGAATAATCATCTACTGCTGATATGTATGGTGAACTTGTGAAATTTGAGGTTGTAGAGATGCTCTTGGAATTGCTGCATGAACAGCCGTTGAAGCTTGTATCCTGTGGAGCTGCTTTTTTCTTACGGTTGGCGTGGGAATTAGCTCCATCATTAGTGTCGAACACTACTGTCATACTGGACTCCATCCTGGACACAGCGTACAGGCTGCTCTGCCGTGTAGGGTGAAACCTGGCAACTTTGAGCTCCAGCTCGTCGTAGCTGGACACTTCAATGAAGGGACACCAGCGAAAGGCTCGCTTGAAACCAGCCCGGAACCTGAGAAAACAGGTGTGAGGTAAAGAGCTGCTCACACTTTTAAAAACGTGTATTTGGGGGAAATGTGGAATACAGTGCTGATAGGATACTAGTACTAAACAAATCACCTGGCCCCTAGTCCTGTTTGTAGTGAAATCAGAGGGAGTAAAGCTTGCATAAAGCTTGCATGAGCAGGCAAAAAGTGAATACTGGATAACAGCTCATTTCTGTTTCTAATATGCGTTTTTCTGCATTCTAATG
>JAVCKT010097288.1:0-11885 GCA_032273925.1 Rhynchotus rufescens | reverse complement strand
CTGTGTGTTTGCGCATTTTTGCTTCCAAACAGGTTTCATATGATCACCTGGACTGAATGTTCCCATCACACATGATTCAAAGTCACGGGTCACTTGTTCAGATACAGATGGCTGTGTTAGGGACTATAGTACGTATATGGTACATCTGAAGTAGAATCCCCCGTTTAGTTTTCTCTGAAATCTAGTTTTCAAGCTAGCTTGCAGGTGCCAAACTCCAAACGTGAACCAAAGCTAAGCATGCTAAAGTGAGGGACTCACTGTGAAATCCCACTACTACTCTTAACCAAAATGTTAATATGATGCAATCTAAGAAAGTTTCTTCTCTAGGTGGACATAGGGTATTACAGTTCTTGTAATTTAAGTAGCTCTATGACACTTTTTCAGCTCCCTTGTTGGTATAACATTCAGCCATTATGGTTATTTCCATAAAATTCATAGAGTAAAGTCCCACAGCTTCCTCTCATGCAGACCTAGGATGTAGGCTGAAAACTCACCTACAGTGGCCACGTTAGTAATACCACTTGCAATTGTGCTTCTTCAGAAAGATGTTAGGGAAAATACATCATCATATAGATTATAGCCTGCAAGTGTATTATCAGGGATTATGTTTAGGATGCAGGGAGGTAAATTAGAGACTTCTGTCAATATTCTGCACTATACATGAAGTTTTGAGGGACCGAACCAGAGAGGACCCTTCATCAGGCCATACAGCATGAAGATTCCGTACATATAAATACTTAGGACTGAAAGCAGCCTAACTATGTTATCACTATGACAAGCTGATAAGCCTTATTAACCAGTCTATAAGTCATCATGGCTGATTAGCTCAGGCCTAGTGCTGTTCA
Source organism: Rhynchotus rufescens (assembly GCA_032273925.1). Classification (NCBI taxonomy): domain Eukaryota; kingdom Metazoa; phylum Chordata; class Aves; order Tinamiformes; family Tinamidae; genus Rhynchotus; species Rhynchotus rufescens. The sequence continues at coordinate 11,040 of JAVCKT010097288.1, read as the reverse complement.
AATGAAGAGATATCTCCTCCAAACCTATCAATCCATGAACAAGCCACCGTGATTATCTTGGCCTCCATAGGAAAGACCGACCAGTCTTCTGTCAATTCTTGAAATACACCCTCTCCATACCATTACACCAATATTATCCTGTTCCCTGTTCTTTAAGTGATGGCTTCCTTTAAGCAATTCAAACCAGATACTCAGTTTTTCCTCATGATCACAGAATCACACAGAATCACAGAATATTCAAGGTTGAAAGGGACCTCTAGAGATCATCTATTCCAGCCTTCCTGCTCAAGCAGGGACACCTAGAGCACGGGGCACAGGATGGCATCCAGACGGGTTTTGAAGACCTCCAGAGAAGGAGACTCCACAACCTCCCTGGGCAGCCTGTTCCACTGCTCTGTCACCCCCACAGTAAAGAAGTTCCTCCTCACCTGGAGATGGAACTTCCTGTGTTTCAGCTTATGCCCACTTCCTCTTGTCCTGTCACTGGCCACCAATGAGAAGAGCTTGGCCCCTTCCTCCCTACCTTCACCCTTCATATACTTATACATGTTAATCATGTCCCCTCACAGCCTTCTCCTCTCCAAGCTAAACAGGCCCAACTCAGTCTATCCTCATACAAGAGATATTCCAGTCCCTGAATCATTTTTGTTACCCTCCACTGGACCCTCTCTAGAAACTTCACATCTCGCTTGTACTGAGGAGCCCAGAACTGCACACAGTACTCTAGGTGCAGCCTCACCAGAGCTGAGGAGAGGGGCAGGATCAGCTGCCTTGACCTGCTGGCAACACTCCTCCTGATGCAGGCCAGGATCCCATTGGTCTTCTTGGCCATGAGGGCACGCTGCTGACTCATGGTTAACTTGATGTCAACCAGGACTCCCAGGTCCCTCTCTGCAGAGCTGTTCTCCAGCAGGTCGACCCCTAATCTGTACTGATGCCTGGCGTTATTCTTCCCCAGGTGCAGGACCCTGCACTTGTCCTTGTTGAACCTCATGAGGTGCCTCTCTGCCCAACTCACCAGCCTGTCCAGGTCCCTCTGGATGGCAGCACAGCCCTCCGGAGTGTCGACCACTCCAACCTGCTTGAGATCATCTGCAAACTTGCTTAGGGTGCCCTCTGTGCCCTTTTGTAAGTCATTAATGAACAGGTTGAAGAGCACTGGGCCCAGTACTGACCCCTGGGGGACACCACTGGCCACAGGCCTCCAACTGGACTCGACCTCATTTATTCCCACCCTCTGAGCTCTGCCATCCAGCCAGTTCTTGATCCACCTCACTGTGCACTCATCCAGACCACACTCCGGAGCCTTCCTATGAAGATATTATTGAAAATGGTGTCGAAAGCCTTTCTGAAGTCAAAGTAGACACCATGGCTCACCCCTCGTCTAGCCGGCCAGTCATCCCATCCCAGAAGGCTATTAGGTTCATCAGATATAACTTCCCCTTGGCGTATCCATGCTGACTACTCCTGATCACCTCCTTCTCCTTCATATGCCTAGAGATGCTCTCTAGGATGAGCTGCTCCACCACCTTTCCAGGGACGGAGGTGAGGCTGACCAGCCTGTAGTTTCCTGGCTCCTCCCTCTTGCCCTTTTTGAAGACTGCAATGATGTCGGCTCTCTTCCAGTCCTTTGGCACCTCCCCTGCTCTCCAGGACCCCTCAAAGAAGATGGAGAGTGGCTGAGCAATAACTTCCACCAGTTCCTACAGCACTCGTGGGTGCATCCCATCTGGGCCCATAGATTTGTGGGTGACCAGTTTGCCTAATCAAAATACATTCACAATATATAAACACATATCTTTTTTGTTGTTGTTGTTTTCGCTATTCTTTTTATATTTAAAACAAATATTCTTTATAGGACTATACAGTAGGCAAAAGAAATTAGTCTCAGGAAACTATAATTTCAGATATTTCTTCTGGAAGGCTTTTTTATTTTCTCCCAATTACTATTTCTGTGAGATAGTTAGATCTCTAGATCATCAACCTAGTCGTAGGGGGGTGGGAATGGTGGACTATGTACAGCACTTTCTAGACTTGAAGCCAAATATAAGTTTATTAATAATTTTTGTGGATTCAAGGTATTGCAGACCTTAAGAGGGGTATAAAAATTAGTCTGTATCCTTGGGGTGTGCTGGAGAGACAGTCATGACACCTATTCAAGAAAAATAATGCAGTACTTGTTATTTGAAGGCTTTCTTTCTGTCATCAGGGCAACTGAAGCATAAATCATGTGTGTGGCAAACCACAAAAAGGAAAAGCAAAATGACATCTTCCTAAGCAAGTGATTTCAAAGTCCAGTTATATAATAAATCTCTGAGTAATAACCAAGGACAAGGAAAAAGAGTACAGTGAGCAAAAGTAGACTCAAAAACAATTTAAATATAAAATTTAAGATTAACATATTTGAGGCTTATTTCCCAGGTCAATAAATATTTTTTTAAACCTTGAGACAAATAAGGGTACTATCAATGTTAGAAACAAAAAGAACTACCACCTTTTAAAAACAAAAACAAAAATAAAAGCTAAAACATCACTAAATCCGGTATAGGTTTAGTTCTGAGCAAAACAAAACAAAAACCCTCTTACACTGTATATTGATAGAGAACCAGCTGTATAGTTCTCTGGAGAATTCAGCAATTTAGTATAGAGCCATCACTTCTCAAATGAACAAAAGGAAAAGATAGATGGGTAACATATCAGATGACATTTTAAAGAGATTAGAAAAAGGAAAGCATAACTGCAGAAAAGCTCTTGGGAAAAATACAGAGAAGTAGAAGTGCATGTGGTCCCATAAACTAAGATAGCTGAACGCAAAGAGTGGAAGCAACAGATAATGGATATTCTCCAAGGTTAGCCCTTTAGAAACTGATCATTAATTATTGGACACATTTAATTAATCAAAATCTACTCTAGCAAATAAGAATTTATTTCTGCTCCGTAATTAAAAGTCCATTCACCCTGTCTATAAGAAGCTAAACCTTTTGCTTTTTTTTTTTTTTTTGCACTTAGAATGTGAGCAAAAACATCATACATCTACTGAAATTAAATAGAACACATTCTAAGCAAATCAGAGTATATCCTTTCATAAAGTTTGGCATTCTTCATTTATTACATTAATAGGAAAGTCTTTTATGGTAAAATGTATTAATAGTGTAAAAAAATATTTTTCAGACTCAGAACTACTACTAATTGTAATAAAGACAGTTAATACAGTAAAAAGTTAGAGAATAAGCATCCATGACTTTATAAATAGTCAAGCTGTGTTTTTACTAACATATTGATAATTTACTGTAACTGCAGATTAGAGAATAAATCAGTTTGGAGCAGCAAAGCAGATTGACATCTGGTGCCAATGAAGTAAATCTGTTTTCCTTTTTTTTTGGCTGGATTCCAGGGAGTCATCAAGTCATCTTGAGAGTCTATAACACAAAAAAGTTCAAGCAGACCAAAATCTGTATTTTCATAGGGAATATAACACTCTTATTGATGGAACATGTAGACCTGAAAATTAATGATGTTCTACCAAATAGTTAACCTATATCAGTAGGTTAAGAATATTCAGTTCTCCTTCTGCCAGATTAATCAAAAAGATTTAAGGATGTCTGATTCAATAAACATGACATTGGAAAAAAAAATAGTTATTAGAAGGCATGAATTTTTTTCTCTTCCGTATTGATGTAGGCGATATTTATGTACATACTCAAGTTGGACTTTAATGAAACAAAGAGAAATATATGAAAAGTGGACAACTGGCAATGATTGGTCAGATGTCCCCTCCCCCTCAATGATGAAGATTATTATTATTAATATTATCTCTCTGATAAGAAGAGGAGGCAGGTGAAGTCATTCTGAGGAAACGCAGAGCCTGCTACCCACCCTGAAGGTGTGAAATGAAGAGTGCTGAGGGATCAGGCCAATATCAGACTGTCATCTATCACGTTTGAAAGGTTTTTGTGGTGCCTGGTGTCTTGTCCCTTTCAATCTGTATGATTCTATCATTTGGAGTACAGACATTCTTGGATTTTCAGTCTTTAACCACTGAAAAGAAAGACAGAATGTGAAGAGTTTGGGGATATTTTCTTCACATGAAAAGTAAGAGTTTTGCATTGCAAAAAGGCTGAAAAACTTCTAATCTTTGCTGTTGTTCAGAAAGAGGTCATAAGTAAGGTGTGAATAAGGATAGCAGGTCCTGGGAAATCACTTTAAAAAGACTGAAAGAAAAAAAGTAGCAAAGCAAGCAGTGTTATAAGCTAGTCTTTTTTAACACCTTCAAGGAGAATTTGATTTGGGTGTGATGAGATGCCTCGTAGAGCTGAAGGAACAAGAAACACAGTGATGATGGACCCATCATAGAAATAGAGAAATTAGTAACAGGCCTACAGCTTTAAAATGCCTACCTAAAGTATCAGTTTGTTTGCACATCAAGAACTTATAGTAAAAGCAGAACAAAATTAAAAAAATAGAAAAAAGAAAAACAGGTCTTGTACAGAAGTCATTTAGGTGGTTGCCTATGAAAAACGCATTTAATCACAAACCTATGGGAAGTTTCTGATGAAGAATCTAACTGTAATTTTTTTTGTTTTGTTTTGTTTTTTGTTTTTTTTCTTTATCCATCTCGGGTTTAAAAAAAATGTGCAGAAAGCTAGAATGCATGCAGGAAAACAATGACAATGTAGAGAATTGATTTTTTTCTCTCTCTCTGAATTGCCTTCTCAGGTATAACTAAAGGGTCAGAAATAAACATGGATCTTCTCAAGCCTGTGCTGTTAGAGAACTTATTTAGGTCTTCCTACACTTCCCTGATGAAAAAAAGCTAAACATAGTAGAAGTACCTCATAATATTTACATAGAAAGGATTGTCTGTATTTTTAAAGGCAGTATTTGTTTTCTTTTACATACCTGAGTTTTGCAATGAAAATTCATTCAGTTTTAAATCCTGCAATGAGATTTCTTGAGCACAGCTAAAGATACTGTTTTTTCTTGGAAGACACATGCACAAAGGAGATGATTGTTAAAAATAAATGTAAAGAAAAAAATAGAAAGGGTGATTTGGGGAAAATTCAATTAAAATTTCACAGGAAAATATGTCAATTAAATGGTTATATTTATACATTTTTTGAGAGAGAGAGCACTGGAGAATTTCCGATCTGACAGTCTTTTGCTATATCCTTACCGGTTTGCTTTGCTGCGCTCCAATCTGAATCCTAAATGAAATGAATCCTAAAAAACCCTCTTCTGACCTGTCAAAGCCACCCTAGAGTGCAGAGTCCTTTGATATCACTTCTAGAGGCAAATTATCCTGAGGTTTCCAGCCCACATACCCTGTTAGGGTTATCTTCCTACATTTCAGCGTAACCTGTATATAGTCAGGATTACAATAAGCTTTCTGCAGAAACAGAGATTTCCAACACAAAAATGGTAGTTGCTAAAACATTCCTTATTCTTAGCATGATAAATCCTAATAGTAGACAACTGTATGGGAAACTTTTCCTCACTTTCTTCAAAGAGATTCAAATTTTGCTTGCTATCCTGTTTTCTTGCTGTATTTTTATTCCAATCTTTTAAATAGAGAATTGGAGAATTGCTTATTCTGCCTGATAAGCTCCTTATTTAAAATAAACAATTTTGTTTTTGTTCTTTTTTTTAATACTTGGTTTTGCTTTTTTTTTTTTTTTTTTTTTTTTTGAACTTTCTGTGCTCTCTTACATAGCTCTGCTGGCAGAGGTGAAAATTCAGTATCAGAAAAATATCAGTCACCTTGAATCCAGATAAGAAAATAAATGAGACAAACAACAACCACAAAAAAACAGCCAACCAATCAAGTAGAAAAAAACTCCCCATGAACAGTCCAAGTAAATACTTCAGCCTATTGTATTGTTAAAGGGAAAAATGTCAAATCATAGTATTTCATACTTAATATTTATCTTCTTATGCATTTCTGTTATTGATAATACTGCTACTAAGAGTTTAGCATATTTGTCTGTACTTCAAAATGTCTGTTATAAAAAAGAAGCAAAATAAGAGAGAATACAGAAAAGCTTATTAGAATGCACATCAGAAAGTGTTGAGGTTTCTGTGGGTGGATAAATCCAACAACATTTCAGCCTTCTAATGCATATCTTTTACTTTATTGCTAGCTTCGAAGATAAGCAGCCTACAGAGTGCTCTATGAAAATTAAATCAGTGTTTCTTTTTTTTTGATAGATTATTCTGAATGGAATTGTATTAACATTTTAATTACATTAACAGAATAGAATGTAAATATATTGTGAGATTTACATACTTCTGTGTACATGGAAAGTGAAGTAACACAGATTATTTTTGAAATCAGAAAGGAGAAGAGCAGCTCATTTCTTGAGATGGCAGGTAAACAACGTTACTAATAGAAATTTACTGAAGGAAAGATTTCTATAAAGAACTTTATATATTTTCAAATAGTCAAAACTATATCTATTAGTAGCTTAAAGTAAAAATTTTTGAATAACAATTATTAGAAAAATATAGAGTACATGACAATAATGAATATGAATATTAAGGAATATGGAACTGGTAATTTAAGAAATGATAATTAAAGATAACTAAAGGCTAGAACTCCTAGCGTTTCCTTCCTTTCCTATAAAATATCCAGAAAAAGTAAGTATAGGCTTCATTTATCCTAACCTGAGTATTTAAAAACTAGGTATCTACATTAATTATGGGCTTCCTGTATAGCTCTATACAGTGGAAGGAAATGGCCACTTTCTGCAATCTATTCTTCTCCTCTTAAAACATTTGTATACAATCATAGAGATTACATCCTTTTCACATCCTAGAGATTACATCCTTCACACTGAATGTAAAGGAAGTCTCAGGTGACCAGATTGTATTTAGATATCTAAGGTTTAGATGCCTAGAGATGGATAGGGACACAGATTGAAAAATAAACAAATAAAACAAGCTTGATTTTGAAAAGTAGCAACACAAGTTAAAAATATTTTAGGGTTTTTTGATGATTTCACTGAGATGGAGATAAACCTTTCAAAACAAGTTTAATTATCTCTCCTACTCTAGATCAAGATACCTAGATATCTTTCATGCTTCGTATCTTAAAAAAAAAAAACACTTAATTTGTGCTTTTAGAAATTTTGCCCATGTCACAGATCTTTTTTTTTAAATGTCTTTTTAAAAAGTAAGTTTTCATAATTAGGTGTGAGATATTTATTTATCCATTTTTACTTATATATATTTGCAGTTATTCACTTTGTGGTGGGAATCAAGATATCTATCCATATTTGGAGAAAGAGTAGAATAAGGAGAGCTAAGAAGTGAATAAAAAAAAAGGTGTTTATGTCTGTTTGATCTAGTAAACAAAGTAGGTTATTCAAGGATATGTGCATGTTTCACTGAAATGATAAAAGATTAGGAAGTAAATCCTGGCAAATGTGTCAAATTGCAATTCCTACTAATTGTTCTAGAATAACCTTAAATGGTCTCTAGGATTATATTTTGATTTTTATGGCTAGAAAATAATAGAAAATAAAACATCTCTAAATGGTTAGTAAATAAGAATAAAAATAGATCACGAAAGTATTCTGACTGATAGAACTTTTGGAACAAATGGAGGTGGTTACTGACTTTGAAATATCTTACCAAGAAAATTAAAACTTATAATTATCCAAGAAAATTAAAACTTATAATTGTAACATATTCAAATATGTGAAATAAGCAAATGTTAAAAATTATCTGAAGAGTCCATAATACATAATTTAAGATTGCTTTTAACAGACATCTTCAGTAACAAAGGAGATTGAATATGTGTCCCCTTAAGTGGTAGAATTAAAGGGTTAAATTCAAAAGTAGTATTCAAAACAAACTCTTTTTTTTTGCTTACAGTCCCTCAAATCATCAGTTTAAAGGTACATTGTGAGGATTTTAAATAATGATAAAAATAATAATGATAAAAATATAAATATGGCCAAAACAGTGGGTTTTCAACATTACATGATTTTATGGTATATTTGGAATTCTGATCATTCAGAAAATGAGAAAATAATAAATTGTGGGTCTTATTGTTTTCTTATGTTGTTAATAACATCATATATCCAAGACATCTTGGAGAGACTGGAGCTCATGCAATGTCATGTAAACCCAATGTTTTAAAAACCCTCAGCATGATTCATTCCAGATTGTAAGAAAATATCCAAATGCTGTAAGCAAAAGAATTATATTTAACAAGATTCAAGAGAATGTGATTTTTATTTTTTTAGTTACTGCGAAAAAAGATATTCTATTAGCAATATAATTTCAAATATCTGAAAATTGAATTCTATCCTTTGACTTAGCAAAAGCTTATTCAAATATTTTTGAACCATACAGAAAATATCAGCAAAATTTAATTGGGACATGGTCATCTTACATAACTGTTTATTATCTACTATTATTCACACATAGGCCTTCATGAAAGAAGAAAATTACTATACACATCACCGATAAGAGCTCAAGATCTTTGATTAAAATAGGGCAATCTTACCAGTATTATGCTTTTACTATTACTATTGCTCCTCTGGTAGTTGAGTCCCTCTGTTTCAGTTTTTTTGTACTTCTAGTCAAATAACCAAGATGTTTGGTATGTTCAAAAGACTGCTCATAATGTGTTTAAATCTCCAGGATTCTTTGATAATGCTGGGCATTAATTTGAAGTTTTGGTTGGGTAAGATTTCAAAGTTTGTATAGAAGAAGCAACTTTCCAGGGAAGCATAATATCCAACTGATAGCATTAACAATGAAATAAAAAGATAGCATTATAGAAGTTTGTTTCTTCTTCTTCTCTTCTTAATGTGTATCTTTGAATGGCAGATAGCCCTATGCCATTTTGCAGTATTACAACTTGAGAAGCCCTGTAGCCCTAAGCCATTTTGCAGTATTACAACTTGAGAAGCCCTGTGATGGACTAATCATTATTTCAGCAGAACTCCTGTTGTTAAAAGACTTTCTGGCAGCAACAATATACAGCAACTGTTTTGTTTATTTTAAAGGACCTAATAAACAAGGTTCAGTAAATGAAAAGTCAGGCTTGTCATATCTGAAAATGTGGATAAAGGAACCTTATTTCTCCCTCTTTTTTTGTATAAGGAAATATCCTAAAAACAGCTTAATAGCGTGGACTTTATCTACATCTTTAGAGTTTGAGTGCTTAAATGTTCTCAACAATGACATGCACCTTGGGACAGAATACATTTGTTGGTCTGATAACATGATAAATCATTTTAATCCTCCTGTATGCTTGTTTATTTTCATTTATTTATTTATTTTCTTGATATGCTTAAATGAGCGTTCTGTCACAGATCTAAAGCTTCCTTTGGGCTCTCAGTGGCACTTCTCTTATATGATGCTAAATTAGCATCATCCAATTGCTGTTTCCAGCTCCTAGTCATGCTTCCAGGAATGCAGAGATAGTGTAGTGGTGTATTTGAATGGATGACTGTCAAGAGCTGGAAAATAAAGCAAATCAAGTTAAATTATCTGAACGGAAAACAAAGCCAAAACAAATATGTAAAGTATGATATTTGACTGATCTTTCTTCTTCAATGTTCCCTCCTGAAGTTCAAAATAACAGTTTAATTATATGTGTGTATATATATATACATATAGGTATACACATATATATATTTGCACACAGACATTAAGTTTGCTAAACAGCTCCTTATAGTAAACTGACTTCTCTGATTAGGGCACCAGTATAGTTACTTAAACAAGGATGTCCAAGGCCTTATAAGGTGCCCTAAGGTATTTTATTTAGCTTCTTCTGCCTCTCCAGGCTTCTTGTAAGGCTTGTCTGCCAGGTCTGTGAATATGGCTTTGATAACCTCCTGTGTGATGTGTTATAGCTCTGTTTAAATAACTGAAATGAGCATCCTATTTCTACTGAATGTTAAAGGAACATGGATCCTTGATCTGTGGATCCATGGATTTATCAGAGTTTTACCATGATTACAAATAGGCACATAGATTCAGTTGCCTTAATCTGCAAGATGAATTATTTTCTCGGTTTTAGAAATAATTATTTATTAAAATTATAGAAATGGCATCTCATTCTAAGAAGGAAAAAAAAAAGTGCTATCATCCCTAGACAGTTCAAACCATAGTCAATAAAATATAAAAAGCAAGTATTTGCAGTGAGGAAGGAAATAAAACCGTTTCGCTCTGCAATTTCTTCAGTGAACTGATTGACAGTAGTTGTTATTTCCCAAATACATATCCTATTTCTCTGGAGTACTTGTTGCATAATCTGAAGTCTGGACATGTTTCCATGCTTGTATCTGACTATGTATGACTTATGGGTGTATGACATATAGGATGGAAAGGCATGTGGGATGTATACAAAATTTGATAGCTTAGATTTATGTATCTGGATTTGGGTTTTTTGATTTTGTTGTTGTTGTTGTTGTTGTTCTTTTTATTTATTTATTTAGTAAAGAGGTAGGAGGTAATAGGCCAGCCATTATGGGAAAAAATGGACTATAGAAATTACTAAATTATAAAATGGTTTGTAGATGTTGGAACTATCAGACTTGGAATGAGTGCAGGCAATGTTATACCAAGGCAGTTAATCTATCATATGTACTGCAGCTACTGAGGTATTTTGAAAATACTACTCAAATCCTTTTCCTGTTTCCTGAAGACTCATTTCTCATTTCTTTCCATAAATGTCATCAATAACAATCCATGACCCGCTCCCAAATCTCAGACTACGCACTGCAGAACACTCATTCAAGCCAGCGCTAGAAAGAGATTGGGAAGAAGCTGTTGCTATCAGGCCTAGTATGGGCACCAACACAGATAATACTAGAATGGTTGATCGATCCATGTGGGTTCTCCCTTGTAGACAGTGACAGATTATAAATTAACTATTGCTACATGAGCGAAATATCTAAGAGACATTGCAGACAACTGACAACACAAGTTGTTTGCCCAAGAATGGCGAAAAGGGAAGGAAAGGGAAGGAAAGGGAAGGAAAGGGAAGGAAAGGGAAGGAAAGGGAAGGAAAGGGAAGGAAAGGGA
>JAVCKT010097287.1:0-11886 GCA_032273925.1 Rhynchotus rufescens | reverse complement strand
CCACATGCTGTAGGTGTGCCTGCTTGAGCAGGAAGGTTGGACTAGATGATCTCTAGAGGTCCCTTCCAACCTTGAATGTTCTGTGATTCTGTGATTATTTTGATTCAGACCTACTCTGATGGTATAAACACTAAGAAGAACTTCCTCAAGAACACAAAAGGTTAAAGGATCACATCCAAAGCTATCTAAAATACATTGTGAGGAATTGTTCAAAATATAAAGATTTTGGAACTTCAAATTACCTTAAATACTTTTAAAAGGAAGCCCTGTTTCAGGAGAAGTACTATTCTCATTAACAGCAGAATCCCAAGGCTTGATTTGCTATGGACTTGTTTCCTACTTCTTCAAGTTCCCCACACCACCCACATCAGAATATCTTGAATATATTGAGGACCTATTTAGCCCTTGCTTTACCCTCTAATGTTCTCTCTCGACATCCACCTTATCCATCTTTATAATATCTTCAGTTAAAAAAAGCCAAGAATCAGTCCTTGCAAAGAATAAGTATTAAAATGATAAAAAAATACTCCTAATATTTCATTACAAATTCTCTGCTTCCTCTTGACAATGCTGAGCTTGAACAAGTCTGACTCCATAGAATAATATATTTCCTTTCAAATTGTGAAGAAAATATACTGAGATACAGGTATGTTCTTCCAGAAACCAAGACCCTCCTTTTCTATTTAAGATAGAAATATGCAAAATCAAAAAAAAAATCTTTTTTTTAAATCTATTTTTAAAAATACTTGTGCTCAATAGGAGCTTCATACGGGCTGTTTTGAAAGAATTAATAATTACTGAAATGCTTAAAAAAAGAGCATAATATATTAAACGCTTCAAGGTTTTTCATACACTTGAAGTCTATGGTATCAGAACAAATGACAAAGAATAGGGATTGGGAAAAAGCCACAAATACGGAAAGCTGGAGAGCCATGTGCCACCTAGGAGCCGGCCCCAAGAGCCTCAGTGCCATCCTGCTCCTGAAGAGGAACGACAGCTCCAGCGTTTGATGCGATCCGCAGCCACAGCGAACCCGAGCACGTGGTTTATTTAACCGTGTCCCGTGCATCTAACACCACAAGCCCCGTAACACCCCGGCCCCGCTTAGGAAACCCGCACTGCCCCGGAGCTGGTTTCAGGTCACGTTCAAGAGTCGACACTGCTTCCATCTGCCCAAATTCGTTCCCCTCATGTCTCCAACATGTACTGAGCACTGTTTGCAGCTCCTAACCCTATAAAGGAGAGCACAAAAACAAGAGCAAAAGCTGCCTTATGCTCTAGAGAGGAATTTAAAGAGAATACAATTATACAACTGAACGCAGAGATACTCCACTGCTTGATTCACTCATTTTTAACTGGTGTGCTTCATAAGAATTACCCTTAGCTAAAATTTGGCTGATGGAGCTACATCTCTTCGGTTATGGAACTAAAGAACTAAGTGAACCACTTTAAGGACTAGATTTTTATCACACACTAGCTCTTCCGTATCAAAATGTGCTTTTACAATTGAAAATCAAGTAACTAAAAATAATCTCAAGAGATAAATCTCTATGGCAGCAGGGAGAAAAGCTGGCATTTTGGGCTGTGAGAGCAATCACTGAGCAGGCTTTTGCACAAGTGCTTTATATCCGTCAGCCTACCTTGGTAGCCACTATTTTTATCAAGCAAAAAGCCACTCAAATGCATAAATCATTACTTATATTCTTATAGTATTTCATATAAGGAAATAAAGGCTGGAGTTCATATAAAATGTATCAGATACAGAAAGAACCTGCAGATATCCTGGAGCTCAGTTCATTCACGCAGGAAAAGACCATAAAATCCCATGGGAAGAGTCTGGGCCAAAGCCAAACTGAAAACACTGTCAGTTTAGAGCACAGCTCTTAACTGGTTAAGTTCTTCATATAAGAACTACTTAATGCTGCAATACCTATTATCATATTTTTGCTTTCTCCTGTCTTGAGTAACAAAATCCTAAAGACAAATACCCCAGCTGATCCAGATATATTTCCTTCTTTGCATATCTTTAAGAAATACCAATAGTTCTGCATTACATACTCATGCATTTTAAAAGCCCTCTTTGCACGGGCCTCAGCGTAAGGTTTATTTATAACCTTGCAGGAGTAAAATTATTCACTGTCTACATGCAGAAGAGCTGGAGCAGAACCGCTAAGCCTGCATTCCTCCCTGGAACACACTGAAACAAGCGGATAAATTTCCTCACGCCTCTCAGCACTGCAGCAGCTTCGCTGCTTTCTGCGGAAATTATGGTATTCCTGAGTTTTCCCATGGATGTGCTGCTCCTCCAGGAGCATCTGCTCTACAGGGAGCTTCGCAAGTCTGACTCCAGACACCTCTGGAAAGTCTCTGGGAGGTGGTGGCACCACTGCAGACTTCAACCCATGCTACAGTACCCCCCCAAAATCTGGCAGCTATCTAACTAGTAGAAATCCTCGAAACATGTTTCTTGTTTCATTATTTGCAGAAGTATAAGGGGCTCTTTCCCTATTAAACTCTCTCTAAAATCTATCTATCCATCATTTGGAAGCAGGGAATCAACAACAGCATCTTAAGGTACCACAGGTTAAATGCCTTATTTTTGGAAAAAATGGCTCTCTCAATTTATTCCAGAATTCCTAAATCTATTAAATGCCAATTGCCTGGGACTTGCTCTAGATACACATCCTCTTACACTAGCAGCTTCTGACGGAACACACAGACCACCTGGCAGCTCTCAGCTTTCTTACAGACCATTGGCATATTGAAGATGGGAAGAGGAATTCCCCTTCCTTAATTTCCTCTTCCTCCTTCCAAGTAAATTCTGACATCACATCATAGAAAGATTTTAAAGAAAGCGATTTAAATTTCCCTTCAGATGTTGACGGTGCACGCTACCTATAGAACAACAGTAAAGATTAATGGTGTTAGTAGTGGCTTGTTCAGTAACGGATGAGCACTGCTTTAAGGAAAGCAGCAAATTTTATAAAAGCACCTTCTGTTCAGCACATTTGCTGCCGAGTATAAAGCAGTTCACACAGCTTCACATAGAATTGGAACAAGTTTTGGTCTTGGGGTTTAAGAAAGAAGAACAGATGAGAAGCCTTTCAGGAGTACTTAGAGCTCCCTATTTTTAACAGGACACTAAGCAGATATTACTCATTCCATACTTAAACTTCCAACTCCTAAGATCTGAACACCTAAGACAGGTTCCTTTCTCTAGGGGCCAGTATAGCACAGTAGCCATGATACAGATTTAGATTTCAACCAAGCAAAATAAAAAATGATTTAAAAAAGGAAAAAAAGCAAAACAAAACCCTGATGTCATATCAGTCCGTCCATCTGTCCATCCTTCCTTCCCTCCTTCCTCAACATTTCAAGTGAAAACAGTCCACAGGCACTCACGTTCAGACAACATACAGAATAACCCCTGTAAACTTCAAAGGCGAATAACCAAGTGTGCTCTTAGGACAGAGTAACTGCAGTAACCATGAGCAAACTTTAGCGGAGAATAAGCAAGGTGTGCATTTAGTACCAAGTAGAAGCTCATCCCCTGCCGGGGAGCAACCCTAGCAGGGGCTGCCGGAGCTGCCGCCCACACGCGGGACGCGGGACGCACGTGGGCAGCAGCTCCGGCAGCCCCTGCTAGGGCCGCTCTCCGAATCCTCTCACCAACCAGGATCGGGACCCATGGGGCAGCCCATGGAGTCGGCACCGCCTTGTGTCAGGCCGCTGCGCAGATCCTGAGGGTTTTCCGGGATGAAGGAGATGAGGGAAAAGAACGTAGGGTAAATCCAGCCACTCCTTGGCTTTGTTGCCAAGGAGGAGAAAGTAGGAGGAGGGACGAAAAGGAAGGGGGAAAAGGAAACCAACGTACTCCAAAGCACTGAAAAAAGTTAAGAATTGAAGCATTTTTATCGAGTAAAATCACCAAAGAAACCTGAGGTGTGCAATGTGTGTATGTATGTTTCACTGCAGAAAATCTCTTCTACTGAATCCAAGTAAATCTTTTCTTCTTTTCCTTGGACATACAGATGTGCAGAAGCGGGCTAAGAATGGGAATAATGTTCAGGCAGGCTCTGTCTTTATTTCTTGTTCTACAAGAGGGCAGGGCAGACTGGCTGTCAGAAAAACAGAAAAAAAAAAAAACAATAACAAAAAATAAAATTTAAATTCACAAGGAAAGGTTAGACTTGCTGGGAGATGAAGGAGACTCCCTCTTCCAGGTAAAGTTCTCACTGGCTTCTCGAATCCTGACAGAAGACAGATGCACCAAAATGTTTTTTTTCTCTTTTGTAAGGTATGGTGGTACCCTCAGCATGGTAACAGCGAGGCTTATCTAAGCTTTCTTAGTTTATTTATATATAGCATATACAGCAATATATATGCAAGTATATACATATATATATGCATTACATACATATATCTACACACACATAGCTCCATGCAGATCTACATATATACGTTATAGTAATGACCAGAAGTTCAAGACTGCAGCCCTCTTCAAAAGAGCTTCTCAACATTAGTAGTGAGGAACAAAACCTTGTTCTGTAAAAAGGAGCATTTTAAAAAGCAATTTTACTATAAAAATTTTATAAAGCTACCTGTAAAAGCCAGTATACAATTTCCTACCATAATAAAATGGTATAAATTGTATACATTAAAATGGTAAGGAACAGATTCTGTGCCTACTTACTGTATAACAGATGAGAGTATTTGAAATGTATATAGTGAAAAGGAAAGGAAGAAGTAGAAAAACAAAACCACAGGACATTTGCATTTCTGTACTTCTTCTTAAAGAGTAGTAAGCACAGAGGCATGAATCCTGGAATATGTGCTGAAAAAAACATCACCTGTCCAATTCTATGGATGCAGGCACCACAAACTCGTTCTAAATGGAGTTTGCGTTTGAATCCCGATGCATTTCCACAAGCAATTTTAAAAACACTGTTCATCTATTTTTAAAGCATACGCCAGAAAGACAGAAGTACATTAAACCAGATAAAACCCATACATTAAACATGTTCTTGGAGCTGTTTGCTGCTCTGCCCCAACCTGACCATTCTTTCAATATTATCGACTGAACGGCGCGACCGTCTCTCGCCCCACGCGACTCCACGGCCGACCCCACCGGGTGGAAGGGACCAGCAGAAACTTCCCGCTGCGTTAACGCACGCGGGGCCAGGCCCAGGTGCAGACGGACTAGATGCATTAACTGCATTTGCTTTAACTGAGCGACAGAAAAGACAGAAAACAGAAGCCGACAACCTGAGCAGAAGGAGGGGGAAGCAGGAAAAGGAGTAAAAGCCTCGTGCCATTTTGCTGCCAAGGGCTGTGGAGTCTTACCAAGGATCACCGGGTACTTTTACACAGTCCTCTTTCTTACTTGCTAGGATAAGCACATTTTGTGTTGTCCTTCTCGCTGGACTAAAAGCCAATTTTCTGAAGTTTGATTTCTGTCTAACTTATTTGACATGAAAATTAAAATTAGTTGCAGTTTCAAAACTGGAGGGTTAAACAGCACTTAGACAACATAACACCAAAGTATGACGGATAATGGTAATTATTCTGTCCTAAAGTGCAATGTGGAATACACCTTCTTGGGCAGCAGAGATGAAAAATCTGAGCAACACCTCAGGAGAGCTACAAAGCCTTTTTCATTAAATAAAAAGAGCCAAAGCTAAGCCTAGCTTTCACTTAAAAAACCCTAATTTTTAATGAGGTTTTTATTAGGTAGTGCTTGTAAAACCTGTATCTGAACCAACAAGCTGTAAACTGCTAACTTTCCCATCACCATTTATGCTTATCCGACCAGACAAGAAACCCTCACCTGCAACACACATCGGTAAATTGACCTTTGGTCCTATAAATCCCATTCACCTGTGATTAAAGATCTGCAAAAAGAGAAACAAAATTCTGCACAAATTCCTTCAAGGTAGCACAATTACATTCAAAGTGTCAGGCTGGGGGTGGGGAGGGAATCACCTTTGCAAGAATATAACAAGAACTTCTTAACTTAAACAAACTAGGAAGAAACATGCTCTTTTTCATGCCATAATCCAAATTCAGATATCTGAAATCTATCCCATTAGTAACAAAAGAAACATTGTTAAAGTCTAAAAGAGAAATTTATTCCACATCGAGTTCGCTAATAACTTACATGGAAAGAGCTGAAACACAAGAAGTTGAAATAGGCTTTTAAAGTAAGCAAGCGATGGTTAGCAGCAAAATTCACCATGAAGAAAGAAAAGAAGCAAGCATTCTGCTTTTCCACCGCATCAAGCGCACGAAGACTCTACAACCAGAGCACCAGTGCCTGAAACAGAATCAGTTCTCCAGCATCAGACTCCCCCATAGGCCGCGAGGATGCGTGGCAGCGCCGCATTCCGCAGCCTCGGTGCCTCCCGCCCTGCCCGGCTCCTGCACCTCATCCCGGCCCTGCCGGGGGCTCCACTCGGCCTCAGGGGCACCAGTTTCTGGAAGGGCCTCGAGCACCTTTCACCACCTGGTGACACCTCCAGGCTCCTTCCAGCTGCCGCTGGCACCTCCACACGTCACCCTCGGCAGCAGCCGCAGCAGGAGCAGTTTTCCTGCACCAGCCAGTGCCGCAGTCCTTTATCACGGTGGCCCAGTTAGCCCAAGGAAACGGGAAGACTAAACGGGCCCATCTGCAGCAGGAGCGGGAGGTTGAGCGCGCTGCCTCCGCCAGAGAGACACGGAGGGGAAAGCTCCTTCCGACGCCACCCGCACAGCGTCCTCGCCGGCAGGAACCGGCGGGAAGGGGCAGTTAATGAAGAACACTCCCCGGCGTCACGGGCAGGAGGGAATCAACCTCCCTTCTGTGCTTCTCCCTGCGGAATGATCCAAGCTGGAAGGACACTCTTGCCACAAAGATACCACTGAGAGCCCCCCCAGTCTCCTCTGGGCCCTACAGAAAGTTTAAGGCCAAGACGGCCCGATGTTCGCCTCCCATATCAGGGCATTCAGCTCAAGTCAAAGACTTGAGAAATTTCCAGCCCTCAGGAAGAATCCCACTTCTGTGGATTTGCTTGTTTTGTGCACATAAAACCAGCAGCTACCTATAATTTCTAATAGAGTGAAATCCTGGCAGAATACAAAGACAACTGATACTCGGGTCACTGCCTGGGGTGCGAAGCAAAAGCAATCTTCTTTTTGTCAAATTCTCACAGATGGGTTTTATTTATTCATTTATTACAGTGACACTTTTCCACAGCAATAGTCAATCCTTTTACTACAGCTGCACATCATTAACACAAATGTAATAGAAGTGTAACATAAAAAGTATGCACCTGTTCAAAATTAAATACATTTTAAGTGAAATACAAACATACAGAGTAACTGGAATTGAAAGCTATTGGCTACATTTAAATAATAATTACTTTTAGTCAAACAAGGGCTTCCCAGCCCTCGAAGTAATAACTAAATAAGTGTCTATATACCATTGCAACTCATGCAAACTACAGGTTACTTCTCAAGAAGCTCAATTCCTTCGCCACTTCTCAAAGACGCGGAGTCAAACTCACATTCACTGAACACAGTTTGTTTTTGGCCTTATTTCCCATAGAAACAAAGCTTGAGCAAACAAGGCTCTGGGTATCTGGGGCCATCAAGCCCAAGATTAACAAATAAGCAGGTAGGTAGAAAACCCCAACTGAGGGACCAGCCATAGCCAAAATTCATACATTAGGTGTATAGAGAGTCCAATGCAGGGGTGTTTCTACATACACGAAAAGCCTTTTCTGGAGACATTTCCAAAACAGACATTTCCAAAACCAGGGAGGAAACTACCAGGGTTAAACTGTTTCATTCCTCATGGAGTCATGTGTTTCATAAAGCTTCACTGTAATCCACACACAAAAATATATTTTTATCTACAACCATGAATAAATTGTGAGTAGAAGCATTTCTTAGGAAAGAAAAAGTCTTGGGCAATATTTTTTACACTACTGTAAGAAATCATTACCAAAAACATTAAAAATTGAACTTTCTCTACATATCATATTAGGTCAAAGCTTACTGAGAGTTTTTACTTCTGAAATGATTAGTAAGTTTCACCAGCAATTTTATTTTCCTTAAGTTTTTTGAATATAGTCAGTCAAATAATCAAAGACAGCTTCTATGGCAACCTGTGATGAGCAGTAATATTCTGGGTTTTCCCTCTTAAGTAAGAGAATACTGAGGAAGTCATTTCATAACCTTTGCCTGAACTATGCATATAGAAAACATATGAGATAATTACATTAAGGCTAAAAGATCAAGAACTCAGAAGCTGAGAAAAGACAGAAGGGCTCCCTGTACAAGACAAAAATGTTTACATTAACTCTACTTTCCATCACCATCTAAAATGCATGGTCCTTGTCATTTCTTTACAGGATACTAATACACTCCAAATTCCAGAGCCTACAGACAGAATTATTAGTATCATTATGGAAGTTTCTGCTCTGCTCCACATTAGAACACAAGAGAGTTCCATGTCCAACCTTTTTAAAAACAGAATTATAAGCTGAAGACCTGTATTTTAATTTATAATAATATAGACCCTTTCAGGTAAAGTTAAGGTCATTCACTGGGAAAACTCAATTCTGCATTTTCACAGCTTAGAGTGATATGAAGATATTTATGTTTTATATATATATATATATACACACACACACACAGGGAGACAGGGAGACAGGGAGACAGGGAGACAGGGAGAGAGGTTTTGACCTCTAGCGTTTTCAAATAATTACCTGATTAAAAATATAACTGAAACCCCCCCCATCTCTCCATGGAAGCAAAAGAGGGCAACAAAACCAAAGCAATTTGACTTAATGGAGTATTTGGTTGAAGCAGCAAACTGCCACCCACTGTGGAGACCTTTAGCAGGACACCAGGTAAACTCCTCTCAGGCATCTTCTGACAGGGCAGGAAGCAGAAAACATCAGACATTGGGACTAACATTCTGTGGATAAATAACCTTTCATGATACCTGTACCCTACTCAGGGATCCAACTTCCTGACATGCTTTACAATTTTTAATTTCAGCAGCTCCTTTGCTAAGGCTTTTGAGACCTACTGCTTTAATGATGATGAAAGCAGTAGGCAAATTAACCACCCATCTCCTAACGCAAAGAAGAATAAAGCAGAAGCTCCATCAGTGGCACACATCTGTGGGAGTTAGAGAGAAAACCAAAGAAGAGGATACAGAAGATATAGGAGAAACTTCAAAATTAGCATGAAAAGTTAGTGAAAAGATAACCTGCAAAGGAAGATAAATTCAGACTAACAAATAGGCCAACAGTATTTCTCTCTGGAGCCTGTGACACAAACTCCAAGTCTGCTGAACTGCTGTCTCCACCTAGGCACAGGGTAGTCACACCATTCCTGCCACATCCGCGTCCTGCTGGGGACACGTAGACCCTTGGCCTGCTTTCCAAAAATGCAGTTCAAAGCAAAGTACATCTTGACAATCGGCAGAGGTCAGAACTGAGATAAAACATCCCGTTTTTATCCTAGGCACAAGCAATTCCTCCAAAAATCATCACAAACTGCAATCAGTCTGGCCATTGCAGGCAAGTCAGGTTCGTAAAGGGCCACAGAAACAAGGACTTCATGATACAAACCCCTCTCCTTCACAGACATAGAGCTGCTTCATCTAGGAAGTACCCAAATTCCAGAGGGATTTTTTTCCTTTTGTTTTAATTAAAAATTCCACAGTAGCCCTTAGCCTGATTTTTGCATATACAAGCAGAATACAAGCAGAAGTATTTAATCTTAAGAGAAGTGAATCAATGCCTTCCTCATGGCTCAGCTTTAACCCACCTCCTTCAGCATGTGCTGACAGGGAAGTGTGAATCTGCCAATCACCCCCTCGCAGAATGAGGCTGAATAAAAAATGTTGGCAGCTCCACGTGAGTCAGGGCTCAGCGACTGTGGTACCTCAGCAACACACAAGGACCCGGCACTCCCCGAGGGGATTCAGGCTACAGGCTCAGGCAAACCTCAAGGAAAACTCTCACTGCTTCATTTTCTGCTCTGCAGAGAGGGTTTAAGATGCAGGATAACTGGGCCAGGAAGAAGGTCCCAGCTTTTCCCTCTCCAAGGCAGCTGCTTAATCCTCCAGCTGGAGAAAACACTCCATCTCCAGCTCGTTCTTGTTTGGCTCCATTAACCTTCTGCAGAAGAGAACAGTTGAAAGGAGGAACAGAAAGCATGTGTCCTTGCGCGCTCAGCGAGGGCTTCTGCGGCCGGGCTTCCCCGCACTGTATTTTACACCACTGGTAAGTGCGGCCGACAGCGCTCGCAGTCTGCAAACCCTGCATGTGCAAATCACAGAGGGGTTTTTTTAGCTACGTACTTTTATGTTTAGTTTTATATTGCACTGAGATGAATTTTGTCATGTGGGCCCAGCACCGAGTGTCTGCCTGTTATGTGACTCCCCATTAAAGAGCGGTAACAACAACTTGCTTCAATCACAGATGTGGGATTTCGTATTAAACGCTAAGAAGTCAGCACATCAGACATAAAGAACCCACTCTTACCATTATATTTTTATCTCATTTTTATTACAGAACACCTATGCTATTTAACTACATTCAGTTCAACAGACATCAGTATCGGTTCACACTAGACCTTCACTGTACTCAGGGAATGGAAAATCTAATCCAAGAAAAATCAGACTGAGCACATTACTGAAAAAAATGTTATCGATAACTTCTGATTTCAGTTCTTTCATATAATAAGGAAGACTTTATCCATATATAATAGATATCCAAATGTTTCCTAAATTCATCTTCATCATGCCCTTAAGCACCTGCAGTTTAAGGCTCAGAGAACCAACGTGCACAGAAAAATAAACACGCTCAACATTATATAAGGATATTACAACATTTGCCTGATTACATACAAGCAGAACACTACCAGTTAATATTAAAAATATAATTCAAACTCACTTTAATAAGTCATAAGTCTTGCTAAACTAAAATCCACATATTTTTTGTTTAAATAAAAGCGCTCATTTGCTGTCATAAGAAGTTCAAGTGACTTAATACCTCACAGAGGTCAACATAGCTTTCATTTCCCATTACTATTTAATAAGCTATTCCTTTTCAAAAAGGCAAAGAAAGTACTAAAACTGACTTACAGTGTTAGTCACAAGTTGGTATGATAGAGAAGCAACATAATCCACAAAGTTGAAAACCAATTTCATTTTAATCCAAGTTTTCTGGAAAACTAATACATGGAAAGTGATACATTAGACTGAATTTATTTGGTATATTTGCAAGTGGAAAAAAAAAACTTCAGGAGGATGAGCAGGACAAAAGTTAAAAGTACTTAATGTTTCTTTTGAATGAAAAGACTTTTTCCTCTATTATTTGTACTCATACAGCATAAATGCTTATCAAATATTATTAGGGCTGGTAGCTTTAAGGTAAGTACACAAATTCCCCATGGCATACTTTTAAGTATCCAAACATTATTTTAAACTGCATTTAATACAATCAGATTGGAGCTGGAGAGAAGGGAAAAGTGTCTCACCCTTCCAAAGTTCAAAACACCAAGAGACTGAGAGCACCTCCGGTACTTTATTTCCTGTCTTGTACTCCACATGATTCCTAAATTAAGACATTTTTGAACCTCTGTATGAGGAGAAATCATATACAACAGAACATTTGAAAGTAATTCTTCTAAACTGTAATGATTCTCTTATTAAGTGTAAATTATTCACTTAAAAAAAATAAAAGGGGGAAAAATAAACACCAACAGGTATGCATTAAAATACACACAGGAAAATTCGGTTAGTATCGCAGTCAACCTGAAATCCAAGCCGTTCTACAGAGGAACACAGGAATGTTGAAGAGTATCAGATACTGAAGATTAAGAAAATAG
>JAVCKT010097286.1:0-11886 GCA_032273925.1 Rhynchotus rufescens | reverse complement strand
AAAAAAAAAAAAAAAAAAAAAAAAAAAAAAAAAGTTTGACCCCTGTATTGGAGTCAATTGAAAGAAAAATATTTCACTGTTGCTTGCAATTCCTCAAGAAGTCATTGCCTCGACATGCCTCAGATCTACATGCTGCAGCTACATTTTAGCAAGGGATCAAATAACTACTTTGATAACTATATACTCTCATATTTCAGAAAAGCAAGTGAGAGTTTGGAAAGCTATTTCAGCTGCATATCACACTGCTTACATGTAGCATGTGCTGTAGCCCAGTATTTCTTCCTTCTCTGAACAGTCTGTATGTTGATAGTAAGCATTACTTACTGTCACAAAGTCATGGAAATGGATGGTACTTGGAACATGATTTTTTTTCTGAGGAAGTAAGCTCTGTGCTAGAGGCAAAACAGCAAAACATCAAACTGGTGTCTTCCCTCTCAGGTTCCTTACTGAGTGTAGTTGAAATGAGAATAAGGATCATAGCAGATATTTCTGTATTTTCAGACACATTTCCTCTTCTTCAGCATCTCATGATGCTGTAGGGTCATGTGAAAGGGGTTTTACACTGGGAACATTCCTGCTCTTAGCACACATTAGTGCATATTGGTGCATCATATGACACGATCGAACTGCTGCACTTTTGCCCTGTTGAGTGTGGAGCTTCCTCGGGCATTTTCTTCCTGATTTACACTCTGTTGTTGGAATCAGTCCAGTTTTAGGGCTGCAGCGTCTTGCTAAGCTATGGGTAGGGCTCATTGGCTGGTAAGTTTTCCCACGTTCTTGCTAACACTTCTCTTACTGCATGTTCAGAAGTTCAGAGGCTGTTCAGAGAGGGTAGTTCCTCCTCCTCCTCCTGCCTGCACAGAGCAGGAGCCAGAAGTTCCTGCCTTAGCCCCACTCTCATTCTCAGAAGGGATTGATAGGGGTTTGGCAGCACACTTCTGTGCTGGCAAGTGGAAAAAGCCTTGTGTGAAGAACACATAGTGCATTCATTGAGTTACTCCTCTAAAATCGTAAATCATTTCTCTAATGTCTGTGCTTGCTTGCTAAGAAGGAAAAAAAATGTCCTGAGATCAACCTACTACTGTTCAACATTGTACCAGGAAAAATCTGCCTCAGCAGGTTGCCCGGATCTGCTAGAATTGGACTTTTGATAAAAAGTTGAAAGCATTTCCTTTTTCACATCCTTTACAGAATACTAATAGTTTAAGAATGCAATAATTTCTATTTCTTTGTTTCAGGGAAGAAATTTTCCCATATGAATATTTTCCAAAATGAAATACTATATTGAAATGTTTATGCTTTTCTTTCATTTATTATCTGTTAAATGTTAAAATTCTAAATGTGCAATTCTGCAAACTACTGCACATGGGAAAAGATGTAAATATTGTGTGGTACAGAGCTCTATTTAATGAGAGTTTCATCCTATAAAATGATGCTTGGCATCAACCAGAACAACCAGACACAATTTCATCTCAAGTACAGAGTACACTGAGTACATCACTGAACTCCTGCAATTTTAGGAGAGACCAAGCATAGTAAAAGCTTCAAAGCTGAGAAATGAAATCAACACAAGTGTCAAGCACACAGATATGATGTTTATGCAAGGATGAGAGCCCATAATTGTGGCATTTAGCTCGGGCAGTGATGTGTGACACCAGTACAATCAGAGTCCATATCCTGTAACAAACTATTTCAGATTTTTTGGAAGATTGTGTATTCATACTGCACAACATTTGTATTAAAAAGCTCATCCTCTATATAGTCGGTACAGTACAAGTAGAATGGATTAAGAGCTGGCAATTATGTTTCTACAGAAAATGTTAAAAAAAACTACAACATGTAAAAAGGGCATTTGTAGTAGGAATCCATAGCGATTGATGTTAAGACCAATGCTATTACATTTATTTGATATGTAATTAAAGATAACCTCAGTACCAGTACAATTTGTTAATGACACCAGAACGAGGGCAGAATAAGTTGTGCACAGCATAAACACACCCAGTGACATGAAACACTCAAACATATATTTGTCCTTTGTGGAAGGAAGGCAGAGCTGTGGTTGAACTTCCAGAACTCCCAGCATTCACATGAGGAATGTGGTTACAGTATGCAGCAGCTCTGGCCTATACAGCTGAGTGTCTTTTCTGGGAAAAACAGGATATGAGTTGGAGAGAATCACATGTACCCAAGGCTCTTCATAATGAATTCAACTATAAGGAGAAATAAGGGAATCTTCTCTAGTTACCAGGGCATTTTAGATGTGATTTAGATAAGTTTAGTTCATTTAGATTTTGAAAAAGCAAGTTTTACACTGAGGTAGAAGAATATGGTATATATTTTAAAAGGGTAGCAGTGCTTTGATAGCCAAAATCCATTGAAAAGGGTCAAAGGCCACAGTAGACAAGATCATGAGCTGTCTTGGAAAACACAACAAAAATGAGTATCAGAACCTTTAGACCTTATATGACAGAAAAGTCTGTGTAGAAGAAGTGAACAATTTTTCCTCTGAATGTAGCACTAATGGGAATATTATCTACAGCTGTTGCATTCCCTTTTGTTAAATAATAAGCAATTTATGAAGATATACAAGAGAATCATGAAGTTTATTTCAGATGTTGAACCCTACTGTCATTCATAAAGAAGAATAGGGAAAATTTAGGCATAAAGTATTTGTTTACAATGAGTGAAATGTCTGGTAAGTATACATAGAAAACGCCCTATTACACAGGAAAAATACATCTTAATTGTTTAAAAAGAAAAATGGAGATGTGATATATTTGTGAATTAGAAGGTTTAAGTTGTTTCTATAATTGTTTTCAGCTAGTAATTAAGTGAAAGGTTAAACTGTAACATTTTAAACATGCTAATATGAACAGTAAGTGTCAAAGTAAATTTGGTTAAAATAATTTGTGCAGCTCATAAGAAGTATATCCTAGGATATTGATTGCTCTGTGGGAGAAATAATTAGAAAACAAGATAAAATAGGTTATAAAAGGCATATTTAAGGGTATCTAATCTTAAAAGTTTGGGTAATATTTTTGGTTGTTTTATCATTCTGCTTTCTTAAAGACACATTAAGCCAAAATCCTTCTTTTCATTTTGGCAATAAGAAATGTTAATCTTCTCTCTTGCTCTTTGTTGTTATAACCCTGTGACTTTATGAGAAATTAACCTTTCAGAAGTGATAAATATCAACTGAACTCCATTTAATTCAATTCTAATCCGACAGTCAATAAATTTGGCTTCATCTATTTAATTTAGCAAAAAGGCAGAGACAATACGTGATAAGAAGGTATATTTATGGAAATAAAGTATCTGATATAAACAACAGACATTTCACTGGATGGCTGAATAAAATCAAATTAAAAATAGGCAAAACAAAAGAAGAGCAGGTAAGCAATGAAATCAGCAATAAAACAGTAAATTCTCCACTTTTTCAAGGCTCTTTTCTATCTTTTTCAAGATCTCTTTTCAAGTATCTTTTTCAAGATCTCTTTCTGGAATTCATACTTGAATCAAATGCCAACTATTTTGCTGTGCATAGGAATAAACAGCCCAAACGTTAGGGCGATGTACTACGTACAAGAACAGACCGAATGTTCTGATGGTCCTTTCTGAATTCATAAGCAAAGAATGCATGATTGACACCAGAACAGAAAAGTGGGGAAATTTAAGAATTGAGAGATTAGTTTTAATATATCTTCCTTTGTTTTCTTTTAAATTCATTTTTTTAGGAATGTTTTACATCAGAAAATTATTCATATCACATTACTGTCACTACAGCATAGTGATAGCACAGCATCTTAAACTTGCACTTCCTAAACTAACAATACACAGGCAGTTCAACAGATGCTTGAAGTTCAATAGTAAATACCCAAATTGCTAAAATCTTCATTTTATACTCAAGTATAAAGGCAAGTTAAATGATGTAAACAAACACCTACCTCAAATAAAGAGCCTACTACTTTCATGGAACAGATAAATATTACAGGCTATATCCAGACAGAATGTTTACATTAAGTGTAAGAATATAGAAAGTGTTCATATACATAATATATAACAAAAATAAAGTCTACCGTTCATTAGTGCTTAACAAGAAATTTAAATATGTATATATATATTTATGTTAAGTGTCATCTTACCTAATATAGGTTGTTAGATGTTAAATGCTCAGTAGGAACTAAGCAAGATACTCTACACCATCAGCTCCTCTATAATCAGCCATCTATAATGCATTTCTACTGCTGAGGAGTGTGTTGTTTCATTTTAAAGCAGATGTCTGAAGACATTGTGGTCTTCACCTACTCACCTCCTTTGTTAAATACTAGGGGAACATATAGTAGACCAGTTAAATTTGGGTTATTTGAATTGCTCATCTGAGTGTAATTTTTCCCAGGCCTTCTAGCTGTCCTTTTTGTCTCCCATGTTGGGTCATTTTGGCACACAAAGGTTAATCGATTTGTAGTATCACCTATATGAATTTCCCACAAGGCAAAATACAGCTTATCAGAGATTCCAGATTTACTTAGTGGGACACTAAGGATAAAAGGTGTACAACTTTTGTATCTCAAGAACGTAAATATGCTCTGATACTAATCTCAGGAGGAAAAACAATGTAGATTTCTATTTTTCTACAATCTAACAAGATAGAAAGCACTCCTCAAATCTGATGTTTGACCTCAGATGAGTTCCCCCATAAAACTGGCCCATACACTAAAAGCTCCTGGAGATGACTGTACATTCCCTCCTGAGCAGCCTGTGGCTACAGTAACAAAGGGGAAAAGTCTTCTAAACCATTAAGGGCTGAGAATGAACTAGAGACAGGTTTGGGCCACAAAATGTAGGGAAGAAAACCTTCCAAAAAATAGCCTTGGCCCATCTATTGGACTATGTTACAATTTCTATTATTTCCAAAAGAAACCTTCTATGTTTAGAAAGTATTACCTTGTTTTATCTGTGAGGCTTGAACTGTATGCTATTCCTTCACTCCGCAACGCCAAGACACTTTCTTAGTTCTGCTGCCTTTTTCTCCATCTGCTGTATGTTCCAATGCCACTGTCTTTTATTGGAATGAAGTTTGTTCAGTTGGCAATGCAAACGTTTTAGAATAGCATCGTATCTCTTATTCTGCACCTAATAAAATAAAGGATATTTAAAAAACAATTTCAAGTAAATCAATATTTATAGTGGGGCTCACTTCATCCAGCTCTTGTTTAAAGTGTAAATACTGACATCTGATCCAATCATCCATGTTCACTTTGTAAGTCCTGAAGAGACACAGATATATCTGTGAAGCAATTCATCAGCCTTACTTCAGGCTTCTGCTTTAACATAATATGAATCATACCACTCCCCAGGAAGGAAGCTTAAGTTACTACATCAACAAGGGCATCTACTAGACTGTAAATGCATTTTTAGACTGTAAATGTCCAAATGCTCATGAAATGAATCCCGATCAAGCATTTGGAGTCAGCACCTCACAGCTGTGGCAACACTACTTTGTACACCACGGATTTCAGGCTACAGAGTAAGAGATAAGAAAGGGACCAATTTTCAACCTTTGAAATGTATGCTTGGGAATAGTTGAGAATATAAGAGAAATAAGCTCGAAAGCTGTGGTAGCATCTCCACCATTGTAATGGAATCTTTTCTTAGGCAATAATGCAGTACCTCAGTGCTACATTATTTGGAGGAGAATGACTGCTGAAGACCTTTGAAGATTGATATTCTGAAGAGTAAACACATGAAACATTCTTTAGAATAAAAATGGAAATAAGGGGTATTCACTTAATGAAAACTTGGGCTCACTTCTCTTAATTTGAATGGCATATGAGTGATAGTATATAATTATTCTTCCGTCTGCTTGAAACATTTTTATGCTGTATTTATTGTACAAATGATAGCGTACAGCTGCATCCAAACTACAGCATTGCCAGAGACTTCCTATGATTTTCATAGCCTAAATTTAGCATATAATTAAGTAAATTTCTCACTAATGCTTCTATAAATGGCACTGCCTTCTTTTATTAGTGGTAAGTTGCCTTTATTCCTGTTGTCTAGCACTCTGTTATTCTTCACAACTTTTCTAGAGATTCTGCCAGATTAATTCTTTTGAACTAGTATTTGCAGGATCTGAACATCACTAAAACTATTTGTATGACACTAAAATTTACCTATGATCAATATTATCCACTCTTTTTAGAAATGTGCATCCTGTCATTGCAGAATGAAGACATGAATGAGTTGGTAGATGACCTGATTCTCACCGAATGAGAGAGCTACCATTAAACAATAGAGAGGATGTCAGAAGTGGACTCCGTTGATGGTTTGGGGACAGCTAAATAGCATGGAGTGAAAACTAGCAAGGAAAACATTGAGTAAGGAACTGCAAGTTTGCCTAGTGCTGGTACAGAAAGAGCAGAAAGGAAAGGAAAGTGAAAAACTGGAGGCTCTTGCTCAGGGAGCTGTAACAGCCAGTTGGGAAGCACAAGCCAGTCTGGCAACATGAAGGGAGCTGGTCCTAGCAGTAGTACATTCAATATTCCTTCTTTAATTCCCCCTCTGTGTTATCAGGACTCCTTGGCACATCTGCTAAGAGAGAGAGCATTAAAACATTTACAGGGCATAAGGGAGAGGGAACACTGCTCTTTTTACTGGGCCTTGTGTACGTATAAGCTAACTATTAGAAAAAAGTACTCTAGCAGTTGCCAAATCACCACTACTGGAGGTCTTTAAGAACAGATTAGACCATATCTGTGAAGAATACTGTGGACACGAAGTAGATGAAAGAGTTCAGCTGGCAAATGGACATTTTTGAGCTTTCTTTTCCCTATTATTTTACATAACAATCCATTTTCTATTATTCATAGATGCCTTGAGTGAGTCTTTATAACTGATGCCTTGCTCCTACGGAAGTAATAACAATGATCTATTTTTAACACTCCTATCCAATCCTGGGAATCCAAGTTTTGCTCTTCCAAAGATGGATGGTGGTATTGCTGCTCAGGTAATGGATTGGGACAGGGGCTATGAGCCGCCTTACTTATCCATGGGTATCCCTGCTTGATGAGTAACATCTCAGGTATAAATTATATGTACACTTTATGAATTAGCCTAGTCAGATCGCTGATGTCTTTTGGAAAAAGAAAACTGATGTACCCATTTCTCTTCAGAAAGATATTTAATCAATACTTCCTGGATTTTCCAAAATTTAGCTGCTTTAGAAAGCCATTCACAAACGTTTCCCTCCGCAAGTTGCTTAGTTAGGGAAATGTTTGTAGCAAATGTGAAATAATGCTAAGGCAAAGGGATAGCAACAGGGCAGTGAGAGTCAATTTATTTTTCCTGAGCAACAGTTGAGCCATTAGCAAGGCTTCAATAATTGTGTAGACACTCAAGTGCTCTGACTTACTTGAGTGCTTACAATCACGGCTGAGTCAAGGCTCCAGACGTACTACAGCAACAACAAAATCATTAATCAAATGTGACTTGTATCAGAATCCTGGGAACTCAAATTCTTCTGGCAAATTTACAACAGGAGACCAATTACTCTTAATTCATGCACTGCTAGAAGCTGACACCATATTATATGCAGCAGTCATAAAACAGGCTGTGAGGCTTGAGCAGGGGCCAGTTTGCAGACCAAGCCACCTCGCTTTATAAGTATACATGTGAGTTCTGTGTCTAAGTTCTCATTTTGATTAATAGAGACCTAGTCAATAGAGACTACAAAGTCAAAAAAAACAAGATTGTGCAGCCCATCCTACTGTAAACATCTACGTTTGGCCAGCTGAGTTCTTGTCTAGATTCCATCATCTGTACTAACTGCTTCTGCACTGATGGAGGACTAGGCTGACACATGTGGCCAGCTTCATTCAAGTAACTACATTTAGGTGCCTACAAACTGGAGATGAATCCATCCTGCAGCTAAACTTCACTAGTGTCTCCAATATCTCACTTTTTTCCCCATGTTTGGTTTAGGTATTCTTTCCTGGGCTGTGTTGAGTACTGTCGGATATTTATGTTTCTGCCTGTCCACTGTTGATTGGTGTATCTCAGGGTGGACTGCTTTACAGAAAGTTTTCAGCTTTGAAAAGGAGAACCCAATTTGATTGTTGTTTCTGATAAAGCAGAACATTTTCCTTTTAGGCTCCCTAATTTGACTTTGAGTTTAAAGATTCTTTTTAGGGGGATGCTGGTTTGATAATAAATAAATTTTTTTCTCAGATGCTGAAGAACAGAATTGACCCACTTTAAAGTGGCTATATTTAGCTCTTCATTTTGAGAATTATATCCTATTATATCCTATATTAGGATATTATATATCCTATTCCATGTGAGGAAAAAAAATTACAATGGACAATAGAACTAATCTCAAATCAGAAAAACTTTATATCAGCAGGCTTTGCTCAGTAATTTTTTTAGCATTTATTTGAACTAAGATAGATGATGTGAAACTTTCAAGCTAAAAACTATGTAGACATGCAAAGGATTTTAGTGCGGAACAAAATATAAAATATAGTTCAATTATTCTAAAGGAGAGGTTTTAAAATATTCATTGGAATTTTATCTTGGCAGATAATTAGGAGCTACTGTGTTTTGCCTAATTTAATGTCAGTTCGAATTAGGAAGATTCATGGGAAGACCATTTTCTTGCTACAATTGATTCTTCCATTGATGAGTTATCAGGAACCCTGAGACAAGTCATGAGTAATCAAGACAGTGGTGAGATTGAAATTATTTCAAAAAGACTACAGAAATAAAAATTGTTCATGCTGTTCTGCTGTCTACCATTCAGTGACCTCTTCCTATTCGGGACATTACTTTAAAAGCTCACACCTGAATTCCTTTAAAAATTGAGGAAAAGTATCCATAAAGTCATTTTTCTTCTCATGATAGCAGTTAAGTTCTGAAGTTTTGAAAGACTTTAACAATATGAAGAATTTGAGATTTTATGGTTGCTTTATGTGCTTAAATAGTGTATGGCTGGAAGCTATATATAAAATATTATGCATAGCTGGAAGGTATGTATAAAATATTTCATAAATTCATCTGCACTATCTCCATTCTGTCAGAGACTGAAATCATATTTTATTCAAATGACTCACCTCTATTTCTTTCCTAAGCTTAGCATGTAGCATTTTTTCTTCTTCCAGCAAATTTGTTTTTTTATTGATGAGCTCTTGCACTTCTGTGATTTCCCTTTTAAAAAATGTAATTTCTTCCTGCAAATGTAAATTTGGATATAGAAATCTATTCTTCAAATGACTGTACAAAACTTCTATTAATCATATTTTAAAAGTCATATTTTAATAGTCACTTCATTAATAAAATGAGATGAGATAAATGTATAATGATGAGATGAGATAAAGAATAATAATACACAATTTAATTATTTGACTTGAAAATATTTTTGACTATTTAGCAAATCATAGGGTTTTAGGTACTTAAGAAGATATACTATTGATCTGAAATTTGCAAGAAACTATATCAACACAGTAATCATTTTGGTCTTTTTAATATTGTTTAAATTCTAATTGTTGGAACATCAAGGAGCTCTCACTCTGTTATTAGAGATAGATCTTTTTCTTATATGTAAATATGTTAATGAGACTTTACTTAGTGTTTAAAGATTAACTTGTACAACCAAATTTTCATCAATTTACTATAACACAGTAACACCAGATTTTCCCCAGTGACAGCTGCTTCACAGCTCGAATTTGTGACTTCATATATGTGTTTGCTTAAATACTGATAGTTTTGCAGCTTTCTGCTTGTTACAATTATTAATATGTATGGCAATTAAGTACAAACAGCAGTGTTAGAGACTAGAATACAAAAATTAATATATTTTCCTTTCTCCTCCTTTCCATTACCCTCCTAACAAATCTACCTCCTGCTGGCACACAGCTCAAATGTAGTTTGTAACCTGACAACAAAGCTAAATGAATACTGTGCTTTTATATGAAAAGTGTAACAACATTGTAATGATCCAGAGAACTCTAGGAAGTGGATATGGAAGTTTATTCAACAACCCACATAATCACAGAAATTATTGGTAATAATACATTGAAATTTACTGCTCTTTAATATTTGTCATAGCTGAGTTCACCCTATCATGTAAGATGCATTTTAGAATAACACGTAAATAATAGTGGCTGATGATTTTTTTAATTGAAGTTCTAATTTCTTCGTCTAATTTAGCATTGTAAATTAATTCATACTCCTTATGGTTAGTCCATTATTAAGGTAAACGCATTAGGCAAAAATAAGCATATTAGAAAAGCTATGTTAAAAATAACTCCTCCATGAAAAGAGTAAAGGCAGTACCTGTACTTGTTTAAAAACTATTCCTTCGGGATTCTGGAGATCATGTATTAGCTCCTCCTTCTTTGCCCTCAGCTCTTCAACAACAGCTTGTTTTTTAGCAAGTTCAATCATAATTGGCATTTTACTTTCCACCTCCCAAAAGAGATGTTTATGAGCCTTTATTTTTTCACGATACTCATTATTTCTCACAAAGGTCATCTCAAACTCTTCTTGTAGTGTTTCTGTCTCAAACCTCAGTTTTATATTTTCAGAATACAGGGCTCTGACTTGGGCCTCTAGGTTTTCACAATGATGTTTTGCCATTTCTATGGCATCATCTTGTTGATGTATTTCCCTTTCTGTTGTCTTTGTTTCCAGAAGAATAGACTTCATTTCTTTTTCAAGTTCCTGTAACTTAGCCTGTAAAATATGTCATTATTGATTTGAGTATTTTTATTTGACAGGACATTATGTATCTTGTTATACACTGTAATTTATATTTATTCATCTTTCTTTCCACCTGCTTAATATGGTTTGAATGGAAGGTGATAGTAACATAACGCAAGAATGTGCTGTTAGATATGTCCATTTTGATATAAAAAAAAAATGAGTCTCAGGTATGAAATAAAGTACCCTTCGAAATACTTACTGATATTCACAAGATACATAGATTGTGGTATATCACACACACACGTAAGTCTTTTCAAAGTTTGCTTAGAGCAGCCATCTGCTTTAATTCAAATCACAGTAAAAACAGCTAACTGCACAAAATACACTTATAAACACATGCACAAAACACACAAAACAATGTTTGAGCTGATTGAGCTTAACTAGCTTTTCCTGTTGCAAGTGAGATTATTTTAGCTATTTTCAACCCTCTAAGGGTTAAGGATCTAGTTTAACCACCACCTGTTTCTTCATTCATGAGAAGTGGATACTTTCAGGACCTCCCATCAGGAGAGGTCTAAGATGGGAGAGCTGAATTACCATCACGGAAGTGTTTGTCTCTGTTGACTACAGAGGGAGCAGAGATTACTAATTCAGGTGTAACATCTGCCATGACATAAATCACCTATGATGAAACCCACCCTAAGTACCAGCCAAGAGTCATGCATTAAGTGAGATTAGGATCATGACTTCACCCATTGTATTTTCCTTACTGGGAATGTCATAAGCCTTACAAAGTCTTTTGTTAAATGTCTTGAACAGATTAGGGTATTATTAACTGCTAAGAATAAACAGTGTCTGTTATGTGTAATGTTGAATTTTGAAATCTCGAGTTACAATTTTAGCAGGATTTGCATCAGTCCTCGCCACCTTATACTGACAAGCGAGCAAAAGATCTTAATGGCAAAGATCTCAAGTTTTCAAAAGAAAATAGTTTCAAATGTCATCTGTGACCACATGTACACATGACAGCAGACTTAAAGATGAAGAGCAGTCTTGCATTTTGATTTTAAGTTCCTAATTATCTAACTTCTACTAACATGGAATTGTATGCAATCTCCCTTCCTTCCTTCCTTCCTTCCTTCCTTCCTTCCTTCCTTCCTTCCTTCCTTCCTTCCTTCCTTCCTTCCT
>JAVCKT010097285.1:0-11887 GCA_032273925.1 Rhynchotus rufescens | reverse complement strand
GTTTAATAAATATATAGTTTTATAAAACATGCATCTCAATTTCTTTACATTCACTGAAAATGTAAATATTGTAAATCTGATTAAAATCCCTTTTATGTAATCATGCATCTCGGGAAAATATTTTCACATCTAACTTTCAAATTATGAAGGTACTTAAATAGCCTTTCAAATTGAGGCTGAGTTTTGTTTTTCCTTGCATAAAAAGGAAGAGCCAAAGCTGTGGAAGAATTTTACTCTATAACTCCCTTTTCTGTTTCTGTTGAAATACAGTTATGGGTTTATCCTATTGAAACTGAAATAGTTATGGATTTTTAGCAATGATTAGAAGTGAAGGCCTTTAGTACTGTAATTCTACTATGTTTGTGTCAAATTGCTTAACATCAGTGCACGCTGATTTGATGCTGAGATTGTGTTGCCTTCCCGAAAAACCTCACTGAGAGCTTGAATCTCTGTGCTCTTGGAAAGACTTTAATTGAAACCAGAGGTACTTTTGTATTCTGTCATCTTCAGGTTTATGTACAACAGTAAGAAACTCTCAAATCTTGCATCCTTGTAATTCCGAAATTAATTTTTCTGAAGCATGGGAATCTAATCTGACTGTTCTCATGTTATAAAATAGCTAATCAATTATCTCGTAGCCTGGAAACATTGAAATTGTTGTCCTTCCCCATAAAGTATTGCTAGTATAAAAGAAAAAATGAAAATGAAGGGAATATACCATTTTTTTCGCCTTTGATTTTTCCTCTCAAATCATGTTGTACAGTTCTCTCTCAGCAACTACATTGAGAGTTTGTCTTTAATAGTAAGGTGTACTTTGATTGGAAAGTTGAAAGTTAAGATCTTGTCCATCAGTGAAAACCTCAGACTTCTCATTAATTGTATATTGTTGCACACAATTGTTAAAATGTCATAGCTAAAATCTTGAGGGGAAAAATTACTACTGAATTACTACCTAGACCCATTTCTTTTTTTAATCAGATGATTTGTGACATAGTTACAGGGAAGACCAAAGTTAGTATGAGAAGCAGCCCCTCAAGCTAAACCAAGCGAGCCTGCTGGCTTACACAACCAGCTGATGTATGACTGTAAGGCTACTTATTTTGTAAAACCTGAGATACAAACTTTAAACTCCTGTGACTTAAAAATGTGCTTATATATATATATATATATACACACACACATATATGTAGAACAGAATATAGCATATTAGGGATTTTGTATTGCAGAATTCTTGAACAGAATTCTGTATGTGTGTATTCATGAATGTGAATTCATGCACAGAATTCATGTGTATGTGGAGTAAGAGGCAGATAGTTATTGATTATGTGCCTGCTTGTCCTCAGTGTGCGTGCACACACACATGCAGATATATATATATATATAGAGAGAGAGAGAGAGAATCTGCAGGTTCTTTGAAAATAGGACTGTTATGGACAATGTGAACTGACCCAGCGGTTACTGTTTTACTGTTTACTCCCGGAGCGCTGAATATTTTCCTGTTTTCAAGCATCACCTTTCCCTACTACTAGCAGGCTTGTGTTGACTGATGAAATGATATCATATTTGTCAGCTGTTCCATAAATCATGTCACACTGGAGGACTAATGCGTTCTGTGCCAAGTAGCCAAAGCCATTAAAAACCTTTCTATTTTTTACTGTTGATAGGCAGTCCTTGCAACTGCTTTGATGCCTTTAATAAAATGTTGCCTGATGTACCTTTGAGCAGCATATTGCTAAAGTCCTATTTTTGATTCAAATTGAGATGTGGAAACAGACAATACCTTTTATAAGGGACAAATGGGACGTCATGACTTCTGCTTTCAAGTGAATTAAGCTAATGCTGTCAAGAGCAGTCAATAGTTGAATGCACATTATACTTGTAACTTCATACAGAGGAAGGTGGGCAGCTGCAGACAGAACTGTGTCTAGTGGGGATTAAGATCTTTTTTGGGGGGAAAAAAGTGTTCGAGTTGGAAGTTGGTAGTCAGTCCCAGAACTCTTGTCCCTGGCATAATAAATGACTTGTTAAACCCATCTGAGACTAGTTTGGAGCTCAAGTCTCACAAGCTCTTGCTTTACATTGCCACTATTTTCTGAGCCACAGTTCCGCAACATGTGGTCTAGCAAATCCAGCTGCCTTGGCAAAGCCCAGGGAAAGATATTTTTCTGTCACCGAAGGTGATGCTATGTGTAGAGAGAAGGCTTTATTGCTGACTGAGGGCTGGGAAATCAAATTTTACTCTTGTAAAATAAATAAACAAAAGAGCATGATGTATAGAGCAGTGCTTTGTACTAAAAATGTGATTATTTCATTTTCCCCTCCATTTTGCAAATGCTTTAGAGGAATACGGAGATGAAATAGGGCAAGAGAGCTCTTGGGAAGCTGGGGAACTCTGCTGAATCTCAGCTGCAATCGTTCGTTCCCTTTCATCTGATGTAGGTACAGATAGGTTAGGGATTTCTTTTCCCTTATAAATATTATCCTGTGAGAAAGAGACAAAGATAAATCATTCTTTGGGACTGCCTGAAACAGTCCTGTGAACTCCAGAAGAGTAAGAGGCGTATTTACAAGAACTATTTGGGCTTGGAAAAAAAGTTGCTTTGCAAGGCTGCTTGTCAGCAGGCAGCGTTAGCAAGGCCTTTCCAGCTTCCTTTCTCATAGCCAACTTTTGTATTTTCCTGGATTTCTCTTATGCTTATTTTGTGTTGTTGGTGACATTTTTTGTTTGCAATTCCACCCTCCCACCCCATGTTCTAGTTGTTTCCAGTGCACAGAAGCCCTCAGCTTCTCCTGTAGAAATCATCAGACATTAATGCTGATCCTCTTAGGGCTCTGCAGATAATGCAACGTATATTATATTTTGCATGACTTATGTTAGACTTCATAGAAGAACAGTCATCTTGGGAGCTGTGATGAAGAAAAATAGATAAAACCTGTGCTCAGCAAACTGCTTCTCTTTCCACCAAGAATAGGTAAAGAGCTTATTGCTTCCTCCCCATCCTCAAACCTAGGAAAAGTGTTACTGCAAAATCAAATAAATAGTCATTTCCAGATATTTATAAGTAGTCGCTTGATACTTCAACAATGGAGCAAATAACTTGCCATGCTGTCAACAGGTTTGATCCTAATTTTAATCTTTGCTTCTGACAGGCAGCAGGGAGCAGAGATAGGAATCAATCTTCTGCATTTCACGCCACGAGCACTAGCTGGGAGGTGGATGCCTCATCTGAGCCCTGGTGGAAAAGCTCATCCAAGTTCCTATTCTTATTTCCACTCATGCTTTCAGGGTGCTTCTCTAAGATTTCAATTCTTTTATTTGGGTAGAAAGCTAAAACAAAACGTAGGCTGCTTTCTATAGGCATCGTAGCTCTGAGTGGTTCTTGTTTCCAGAACAAATCTAACCTGAGAGATTTCCAAAAGTATTGTTCCCTATGCAGCAACTCTGTTCTACTTCTCTGATGAAAATAAGCTACAAAGAATGAGGTAGAAAAAATTGATTTAATGAAGAGTTGTTGAAGTTTAAATAATTGTATTAATATTTTATTCAAATTTAAATGCTATTATATGAATTAAATGATACTTTGAAATTTTGGTATTTTGTTTTTTCACTCTGCATGAATTATCCTGTCTCTATAAATCTAGATTGTTTATTTTTGCATGCAAGTAAAATTTAATTTGTTTGACCTTCAGACTAGTAAGACATTCAAACATGCCATATCCCAGTCTTGAACAGTTGATGTTAATGACCTTGTTAAGATAGATTTAAGTTGGAAGAGTTTGCTTGTTTATCCAACAACAGAACATACCTGTTAGTACAACTTGGCTCATTTCATCTGCAACCTCCGTAACTGCAGAGATTGCTCTTTGAGTCTGGCACAGGGGTGATAATGTAGAAAAATTCATTTACTCAGAATGATTCTTGATGTCTAAATATAAAGAAAATTTAAAGAAGACCAGAAGAAGATCAGGTCTCTAGATTTCCATTAGTCTTTAGATGGTCCTCATCAACATTGTGTAGAAGTGTGAAGGGTTTTCAGCAGATTTTTTTTTTTTCTTTGTAGTTCTATTTCAAAAACTTCCCTGTTTTGGTTGGGCTGGACCTTTAAGCTGGACCTAAGATTAATTACTGTATGCTTTCTCTACAAATAACTTGACACTTTTTCCAGCAAATATCCCAAAATTGAGATCCTGATTGCCAAATAGCAAAATTTTCTTATGATAAAACTGTGAATGGGAATAAAAGCAATAGAAAATAGTATTTTGCCTTGAAAAAATAATGTATTTTTAAATTACATTACTTCAGCTTTCTTCAAGCTAGAAGTAGAAATTGAGATGTCCCTGAAAGTACTGGCATAGGATAAAAATAACATAGTTGTACATGAGTGGCTTCATTAGATCTTCTCTTTCCAACAGCAGTGAAGTGACAACTTGAGTCCTCGTGCAGCTCTACAGCATGACATAACACTTCCCTCGGCTGCATCTTCCGATTATTTAAATTGGGGCTGCATATGTCAGCCTCGAGAAGCTTTGTAGACCAAGTAGATGCTTCTAAGCCCAGTGTGCATCCTCTCCTCATTTAAGTAGAGCAGCTAATAAGTGGTGACAGCTGCTTAAGGCTGAAAACTCAATTGTGCTTTAGTTCCAGACTTGCCTTCCTTATCATTTGCTGGGGAATATCTGCTGTTTTTCCTGTGCCTGCTACTGTTCCTCATAGCAGACCTCATGACAGAAGGAGTTATGGTCTTGTTTCCTGCTTTTTGGGATAAAACCTGTTTTTTTTTGGGTTGGTGTCTTCATGTAATCTCAACGCTATTGCTATTAGTTGATGTTACATTTTTTAAAATACTGTCCCAGAACGTTCCTTCTGCATTCCTCAGGGATTTCCCAGCAGTGAAACCTCTGCAAAATAGCATAATTTGCCTTAAGACTTTTATTTCATCTTCACCTGAATAACTTTGCACATACTTAATTCTCTTGCCATGCAAGAGATCATCTCAGTCTTCTGAAAGCTAGATGTTAAACTAGTTTTAGTATTACTCAGGAAGTAGAAGAGGTATTTCTTGTTTCCTCAAAAAGAGATGGCTATTCTTTCATAAGAAAAAAATCTTCCTAATTATCTGCTCTTTCTTTGTGCTTGGCTTCAGCACACACTAAATTGCATCTGTCTCTCTTTTTGAGTACATCAGACTTGACATAGCCTTTCATTTCCAAAGAGACAGCAGCCTGGCTGAGTGTCATATTGATAGGGTGGCAAATTCTTTCCTCTTTAGGAGAAAAGCATTAAAGAGAGCACAGATCACAAACACAAAATGCTGTAAGAAAGCAGCATTTAATCTTACCTGGGTGGAAAAGCAAGGGAAAAACTCACCAACATATGAATTAGAATTAATTATTGACCTTTGTTGCCGATGTCTCACACACTGCTGAAATTATTGGAAATATCTAGTGGGTGAAGTAAATAATCAGCTTGGGTAATGTGCAGTAGGAATGTGTAGCATCATCTTTGGGTAGAGCCTTGAGTTGGGAGTTCCTACTGTCACTTATGTGCTCTTAGGTTAAGTATTAAAAATTAAGACTGAAGTCTTGATTCAGCACAAGTCGTCAGAGTGACTTCTGCTGATTTAAATGAGATTAGAGTTTAATCTATGGTGTCTTAACTGATGCCTTTAACTAGTCTCCAATATGCTTGACTTGCACAGAGACCTTCATATTTGTTTTTTATGAATTCATGAGAAAAAAGGTGGCTTTAAGTTGAGAGTCTTGTTCCTTGCTAAGCGCTGATACTAAAGTATTGCTTGCAGTAGCTGAGTATAGTAAATACTAGAGATGGAACAAGTTTAAGGTAACTAGGTTCATTTGTTTGGAGCTGTGTAACATGTACAGTCACCGTGTCTGCTTTACTGTGTGTTTACCACGCTCAAAATCTGGAGGGTTTGAGACATGGTTCAGTCTAGAACAAATCCATCAGAAGACAGTTATTCCTTGCTTTTTAATTGGGGTGAGAAGGCAAGGGGGAGCAGAGTTCATGAGCTTGCTTTCTTTAATGCTGTCCTACTTTTGCTGTAGGCCTGCATGTATAGAAATACATACGTGCTTGTATTCAAACATGCTTTAAATGCTACAGGGAGGCAGCTGCAGAATATGCAAGGTCTGTTTTCTTCCTGACATTTCTTGTATATCAATTTGCGTTGTTTTATTCTTTGCTGTCCTCAAAGTGGTAGACTTCTAGGTAGGACTATTTTTTTGTCTTCCTGCAAATTCTTTGACAAGATCATAATGTTTTCTCTTTTATTCTTTTTTTCTTTCCTCTCCACTCTTCAAGATCAACCTGCCTTGACACTCAATTCTGATACAGTAGGCTTTGTCATCCTCTCAAGGTAGTGGTGCCCTTGTAGGCTTTATAGGACATAATTCATTTTAATTTAAAAACACCAAAGCCCTAGTGACTATTTAATATAAGGAATATTGTACTGAATAGATTCTACACTTGGTAATCAAAATACAAGCATGTTTTAATAGAATGTATAATGTATGGAATGTATGGTCATGCCAGGTGCTTCGGGTTATCTTTTGATAAAATGTTTTAAAGGGTTTTTAAATGTTTTGATAAAAGGTTTTAATGTCAGCGACACCGGAACCACCATACGTTGCAAATGCAGAGGATTTCCATGAGGAAATCTCTAGGCTGAGGAAGCATCCAAACCTTATGCCTGTCTGAGAGCAAGCGCTGGTCTGTGGCAGTGCAGAGCTGTGCAGAGGAGCACCCTCGTGCTGGTGACTCGGGGACTAAATGTTGAAATATTGCTGCCTTTAGATAGGAAAGCATTTTTTGTGTGTTCTTTCCTCCAATTTCTCTTCCAGATAAATTGGTGCTTAATTACATCCCCCTAGCAGCGTTGAAAACAGGTCTGCGTGCTCTTTGCAATAAAACTTGCTGCTGATCTTGTGCTGGCAGGTCTCGAAATGCTTGGCAGAGGTGCTAATGCAAGGGTGCTATGGGGAGGGGAACAAGGACCTTTATGGGGAGGCAGGGGCTTACGTGCCCTCCTCGAGGGAAG
Source organism: Rhynchotus rufescens (assembly GCA_032273925.1). Lineage (NCBI taxonomy): Eukaryota > Metazoa > Chordata > Aves > Tinamiformes > Tinamidae > Rhynchotus > Rhynchotus rufescens. The sequence goes on along the minus strand of JAVCKT010097285.1, from coordinate 4,829 downwards.
GGGATGCGTGAGGATGGAATGATGCTGCTGTTCCTTGAGCAGCAGAGCAGGGATGTGGCTCTTGGAGGTGAGAATATGTTGGCATCTACCTAATTAAGCTCCTTGGTTCTCCCTTCCTCCTGTCGTGTGCTCAGCGTGGCCGGTTGGCACCTCAGCATGGTTTATCATTTAGTTTTCAGTCTCTTCAGATAATGTGTGGTGGGTCCAGGAAGGAGTGTCTGCTGTGGCCGGGTTTAACAGAGGGCCCTTCCTGCGAAACAGGAATTCAGAGGGGCTGATGTGAAGATAGGGAAAAAACGCATTGAAACCAAACGTGGGAAAAGTGTTGGGGCAAAAAGAGCTAAGCAGTTTTGATGGAGTACGAATAGCAATCTGCTAGGCACCAGTATGTTCCTTGCTGTACCAGTTCAACGGTCAACCATTAAACGTTCAAAGCAGAAGACAGTATTTTGAGGGAGGGGAATACGGGGAGTCAAGGTGCTGGATTGGGAACTGCAAACATGTCCGGTTCCTGTAGGATAAGAGCTACAGAAGGGAGCGATCTGGGACGCCGGGCCTGGTGCAGCAGAGCCCTGATCTATAGGAGATGGCTCCAAACTCCCCATATACGTTAGGGCTCGTCGCAAGCACTGGTGCGATGCGAGTGCGTCAGCCACGAAACAACAATGTTTAAGCTTTTATAACACCTTTAAATTTTTATTTCGCTGGGAGTTTTGATCTGAAAACACAGCAACCTTAGGGGAGTTTAAAGCTAGCTTGACTCTCCTGTAGCCATTTAATTCATGGGTAGGTAACTCTGATGTTTGGAGGAATCTAAATATTTGATGAATCATTGCACATCTCCCTATTCACAGTTATTTAACTTTCCTGAAAATGAAGCAGATTTTCTCATTAAAAACAAGTTAAGATCTGAACGCAGTTTCCAGAACTGCACCAACGTGTGTGCCTTTGTTTCATTATAATCAGAATCTATATTGCTTGAAAATAATAAAGAAATGTATACATTTCACCACTTTTTTTTGGTACTGAATCTTGAAGTCTTTGGCCCAGGAGAGTATAATTGAACCAAACGAATCTACACCTTAGGGCAATGTATTTTTTATTGATCCTAACTGTACATTATTATTGTTGCTTAATGAGGAAGTAATGTAATTTCTAATGAAGCCACATGGCCGTTGGATAGAAGAACTAAAGTTTTATTTCCCTTGTGACAAAATATACCCTCTTCAATTAAAATCTAGGAAGTCAAATTAATACCAGTGTAAAATTTTGCAAGAATTAGTGTCAAGACTCAAGTATTTTATTATGTGTATAAATTGCTTGGATAATGAGATTGAAAGCAAGCTATCAGAGTACCTGGACAATCCATAAACTCAATGGAGGCTACTTCAGCAGCAAAATCTGCAGGGGCGTTGGAAGAAATGGGATTTTTTTTAGTCCTTCTACCACACAGATTTTATTCCATCCAGGTTTCGACTAAATGCAAAGCCTGAATGCCGAGCTCCAGGAGACCACCTGAGCAGAGTTGTGTGTTCCCGCTTGGGAACTCGATGCTTGGGAGCCCGGAGTGGGACCCAGTACTGAAGGTGCCAAGCACAGGGGAGGAATCTCTGGATTTGCTGCCTACACTTGGGCTAATGAAGGCGTCTTAGCAGCAAGGACCCTCTGCCAACTTGTGTTCCATTCGTCTATCATGACAAAGTTCTTTAGCCAGCAAGCAATATTGTGGCCCACAGCGTTGTACAGTTTCTTATTATTTCTTTATTTCATTTTGTTGTTTTTCCAGGTGTACTACTTGGTTTTTGCTTTTGTTGAATTGCGTGAGGTTAGCACACTGCGTGAGAGGGGGAGAAGTTTTGTCCCTACACCCTACCATAAATCAGATGAAGGCTGGATTTGGGCTTGTGTCTTACTGGAGGGTATTTCTGTAGCTACGCAGCCACATTTGTGTCAAAGCAAAGCTGGGTGCTGCTGCTGGGGGAAGGAGGGAAGGGCTCATGGTGCTGGCCGGGCTGCTGCCACCGAGCTGCATGGCATGGGAGAGCGGCGAGGGCACCCGGCATAGCCCCTTCTGTCTGAAATGTGGAAAGGAAACAGCTTACAGGAATGAAATATGCATTAAACCAGAGAGAAGGCAAGTCCCTACTCCAATAATTATTTAATGTAAAGCACTGAAATTAGTATTAAATGGAGTAGGCAAGTGATGTTCTCTCCACCCTTTAAAGTGATCTTCTCTGGATGCTTTCCTCCGGAGACCAGTGTTGGGTTGGGTTTCTCATGTCCTTCAGCTATAGGAGTACTTGCTTATCTTGCCTGAGTGGAAATGCTGTCCCAGGAGCAGGAGAGAGAACTTGGATCAGGAATTTCCTACAGCCTGGCTGCATGTGGAAGTGTTGTTATCAATGCCAGCATCGTTATGGGCTGATGTTCTTCCAAGCTGGTGGTTCATCAAATTGCTGTCTGGTTTGATGGAACCCCTTCTTCATGTTATGTGGGGCAAAATAACTGTGGTTAAGGTAGCCTGAGGGACTTCCAGAACTAATTGTGAGGAGTATTTTATATAAATATATATGTGTGTGTACATATATATAAATAGCAATAACAGAGCTTGCTTCTTATTAAAAATTCTCTATCTTCATTATCCATTTATACTGTGCGTTCTGCTCTGCTTTTGTTTTGGGATGGTGAAAAATTTGCACTTGGTGATGTGTAAGTTGCACAGAGTAAAGAAAAAGGAGTATCCAGGTCCCTGAATAAGCTCTGCAGGTCTTGTACAAAAAAGTATTTAATTCCAATATCGATAACTTGTTCATTTCCTGGAAAGATCAAACTTGCTGATGTTGCTATGCACCAAAATGGTGAGACCTACTGATTTTTTCTATGGCTTTTTTTATCATTTGCTTATATATTTTAGTTTAATACCCTGATCTGTGGGAGAGTGTCATCTTGATCAAAACAAAGATAGGCAAATGCCAGAGTGAATTTCTATCTCCAGTTAAACTGTGGTGCTTTTGAAACTTCAAAAATACCATGTTTGACAATAGGGTTTCTTAAAGATTATTGCTGTTTTTGGCCTGCCTCTTGAAGGAAAAGCTGCTCTGTCTGATACTATTGCTAAGCTCTCATTTCCTTTTGTTAAGGAGAGGGGGGAAAAAATCACCACTTGATTTTTGAGGCTCGGTTTGAGAGCTTAGTGGAAGTTTCCGAAGTAGAGAAGTTAGCAAAGCTTGGAGGCAGATTTCTGTGGGCCGCAGTAATTGCCGCGCCGCGTTGCCTTAGTGAGCACCTGAGAAAAATGCAGCCCTTGCAGAGCCAATTAGAGCATATGCTGCCACGCTCTCGTTTGCTAATTCTGAGCTTATTAGTACGCTTAATGCGTTCCGTATCGCTCCTGCCTGCTTTCCTGCTGACTGCACCACATTTTGGAGTGCCACGCTCCCTTCGTGCAGAATGGCAGGAGCCCCGTTGTGGAGCACTTGAGAGAAAATGTGATGACTCACAGGCAGGGCCGAGTGCTTTATCACACACTAGTTTAAATTACTGCAGTGCAATGATAATTACTCCTTTATGAAAAGGGCCCCGAGTGCAATCCAAATGAATTCCTGCGCTCAACAAACAAAGGGGATTGCTAATGGAGAAAATAAAAATAAAAACCCCAGCAAATTTGAGATAAAGGAATGGCTGGCTGTGGTTGGTGTGTGTGTGTGTGTGTATATATATATAAATAATATATATATTTTTTTCTTTCAGTAACTCTGATGTCCAAAATCATCTTAGTTACTAGAACAAATGCCCAAGGGCTGAAATGGAGACTTATTGAGTTCTACTAGGAATAATATAAGGGAATTGGAGATAAAGAATTCATATGAAAAAGATGCCAATCATAATTCTTCCAGTTTCTGATATCCCTTTCTCCCCCAAAGTAGCTAATGTCACACTGAAAAGTAGATGACAACGCTAATAATTAGTTGATGCTAATATTTATATAGAGAAGAGGAAGGTGTTTGGGACGGTTTATGGCAAATTAATGGAGTGGCTGTTTAAGTTGTGTTGTAAGAAAATGCAATGATCAGTCAGGTGGGATCAAGCATCTAACCTTTGGGTGCGCTTTGTTTCATGTATCTATGTCTGTGTATATAAAGGTGTGCCTGTATTATATATACACACCTTATACACCTATCCTCCAAATGGAGTGCCCAAATGTTGCAGTAGAGGCTCCATTTTCCCTTGGGAAGCTAAAAATCAAAAGACTATAATGGAATTAAACCTCTCCTAGGTGATGCAAACTGTTTTAGGGCACTTTGGAGTATGTGAGAGAAGACTAAGCTGCTTGGTGACACCAGGCAAATTGATGTTGGGCAAATTATTGTGTTTATTTGGCTTGGAGGCCCACAGCAGAACATACTTAGGCCCAGCTTGTTTGCTTGTGAGCCCAGGAAGGCAGGAGCTGCCCGGAGATGCCCATGTCTGCACGGGCCCCCAGCTGCTCTCCGTGCTGCCCGGCTGTGCTAGCAGATGTGACTAGGGGTTTTCTCCAGCCTAAATTACCAGCATCTGTGAGAAATTTTCCATATTAAGATCAGTAATTAGACTAGCAATGACAAATGATTAAGTGCAGTGTACAGCAGCTTTCAAAGGAGATGTAAAATGAGATGGCAATTTGCTGGGCTGCTTCCAGTCCTAATAAGTGGCTTGGAAAGGAGAAGTGTGATGGGAGGGGACCATGGGATAGCTACAGGACAAGGTACCTTAAATAGAGACCAGGAGCAGGCTGAAGTCATGCATTCTGTGCAGGGGTCAGGGTGACTGGCACAAATTACTTCTGTTTT
>JAVCKT010097284.1:0-11891 GCA_032273925.1 Rhynchotus rufescens | reverse complement strand
GGAAAGGCTGAGGGAGCTGGGCCTGTTCAGCCTGGAGAAGAGAAGGCTGAGGGGGGACCTGATCACTGTCTATAAATGCCTCAAGGGAGGCAGTGAGGAGGGGGCGGCCTCTTTTCAGTGGTGGCCAGCGATAGGACTAGAGGAAATGGCCACAAATTCAGGCACCAAAAGTTCCACAGGAACTTAAGGAAAAATTTCTTCACAATGAGAGTGACAGAGCACGTGGACTGGCTGCCGAGAGAGGTTGTGGTTTCTCCTCCTTTGGAGATCTTCAAAACCCACTTGGATGCAGCCCTGTGCTACATGCTCTAAATGACCCTGCATGTGCAGGGGGGTGGAATTCGATGATCTCTAAAGGTTCCTTCCAACCTTAAGAATTCGGTGATTCTGTGATTGCAAATTAGTACCTGCTAATTTTGTAAGACCAAGTTCAGATATACAAGTATAAAGAGCACTAGGTGGTTGGCTCCTCTGAAAAATCAAACAGTTTAGGTATGCCATTGAACAACTCAAGCTTGGGGGCTTCTTTGAGCATAAGCACAACATTTTCAGATGGTTTCCATAATATTTTTGAGGATTTTAAACAAAAGTCTAACAGCAAGGAGCTCCAGACTCTACCACTTGATTTAGTGGCAGACTTGAGGAAATCACTTAAGTTCTTTAAACTTCAATTTCTTTACTGGCCATTTAAACTGATTATCTATCTTAGTCCCTTTTTCAAGGAGAATGTTTTTGGTAAGGAAGAACAGAGTGGCTTGTTATGCTCATGCTTGGCACCTCACTGCTACTGTTCTTCATCTCTGCTTATTGTGGAGCCTTCGCTAACCCTTCCTTTTCCAGCTTCCCTTGGCAGGCCAAAGCAAACAGTATACATTTCATGATAGGGACCAGCATACAAATCACCACTTAAAGAGCGTTATCCCATGATTGTTTCTAGTTCACTGCAGTTACATTCATCATTTCTGGGATACATTTATTTTTATGGTATTGTTTACTTCTCCCCCTTAATATAATTATTTAACATTAAAGCTATGCCATGTTTACATGTGCAAAATATTGTCTTGTTCCACTTGAAGAGATTTTTGATTTGTTCCCTTTATCCTAAAACGTGAAGTTGATTTATGAAAACACTTCATATTCAGTTCTCCTGCCTTCTCCCTGAGCTGAACACTCTTTTTATACTTTTTTTTTTATGTTTGGCTTCAGTCATGTTTTATTACATTAAAAGACTTTTGGCTACATCTCATAACATTGAAACATAAAGACTCATAGCAAATTGATTTATAAACTGAAAAAAAAAAAAAAAAGACCCTAGAGATGTATAAACCCTAGCCCTTACATATGTGTGTGCAAATATATAAATTTATTCATGTGTGTGCAGGTGTCTGTACCTATAATATATATCTTTGTACAATGTCACTACAATATACCAAACATCCAGAATCTGAATGTTTCCGGTTGTGATTCTGTTTAGGTAATTAACCAAAATAAATTGAAATTTGATTTTGATTTTTGATTTTGAGAGTCAAAATATATATTGATAGCACAGTGATACACACTTGACCGTAACCACCTCTTACTTCTGCTAGTACAGGCATTTCCTGGTAGTGTTTATGTGCAGGACTACTTTTTGAGAGAGAGAGAGAGAGAGAGAGAGAGAAATAAAAGGAAAGCTTCACAGTATTTCATCTAAGGCTAATTACTAGAGATATCACTACTGTTTCCACCTCACAGATTTCACTAATCTTTTGTAGAAGAGAAAACATTTGGCACATTTTTGTCAGGGTGAAATAAACACAGTGTTATTTTAAGCAGAGAGTATATACGTATATTTAAAACCTCTTGGCATGATGAAGAGTGGGGCACTAGGGAAATAGAAATGTCTGTTTTTTGTAAAATTCCTCTGGTAGCAGCATAGATCCTTCTCTGACCACAAAGGTTTACATGGGAAAAAAAAACTATAATGAATTCTCTCATAACCGCTCATGTATCACAGAGGTGATTTTTTTCTAAATATTTCCTAGTTCTCAGTATAAGGCACTTTTTTTCTTCTATGGTCAGCACCAGAAGAATTTACTTTTTGAAATATAAAACACAAATCTGTTTAAAAAAGGAGCAGCATTTACGTCTCAGATATTCTAAAACTACTTTTCTCCAGTCGATGCAGTATTTGTGCTTATTAATATGATTTTTGAAGAGTACTGTTTATCTACCTGTTAAAAAAAATGGATGATAACTTTTCTTTACACATCTGAGTGGGGATTTCTTTGTATCTAAGCAACCTCAGTCTATATCTGTCTCTTTTTGTACCTCTTCAATACAGTATTACCATTCCCCAAGAGCTTTTAGCAGGTGAGTGACTGTATGTTTAGGTCTATATATGAGAACCCCATGCACTACAATGTGGTGCTACAGTAGTTGCTCATTTAAAAATGTTCTTACAACATGGTCAAATGTCTTTCCCAAATTCTTTTCTTATTTACTTGAAAGAGAGAAGTCTAAAGTATACTCCAAGCAATAGCACGAATAAGTGATCATCACAATAGTGATGACTCTGGTATCAAAATTTAGTTATTTATTGCACTGTTATGCTCAGAACATACAGACAAATCATTCTCAGAATAGTCCAAACACCGTAATGGTCTCAGAGTTCTGAAAGAGTTTCGGAATAAACTGTTCATTTGGAAGTAACATTGTGGCTTGGACTTATGATAAAACAGCATCCGCTTGTTTATTAAAACTTTTCACTTGATGAACTAGGCCTTTCCTTCTGCTTATTTTTTGACAGATATGTTTCAGTAGTGTGTCAGTTCTGATAGTCTTTTTAACTGCAGTGCCTAAACCCCGAGCAGATCTTCTGGATTTGATATATCTCCAGTGAAGCAGAGGTGCTCTGAAATGATCCTATTACTGTGGAGAGGAATGACTAAATAGAACTTATTCTTTTTTTTGGATGAATTTACAAGTCCGTCAGTCAGCTTAGAGCTCATTGTTTTCTTAAAAAAATTGAGTGGCCATTAAAGTGGGAAAGAGTAAGTACCAAATATTAAAGCACCTTTTTCCATACCCTGATAGGCAAGGTGTACTACTATTCATGTCTAGGGGACAAGTGCATATCCAGTGGGTAATATGTAAATATCTAGACCCAGAGGAAAAAAAAAAAAAGAATTATTGATGTATTTAAAATCACACGGATGTTTTGATTTTTTCCTCATTATTCTGGCTTTTCACACCTCATATATAATAAGTGAGAATTTTCCAACAAATGTTTGTACATTAGTCTCAATGAACTATGACGAGGCCTCATGATGGGAAAAGCCGAAATAAACCAGCCTAAAACACTAGTAAAACTTGGTATGTCAGAGACAGGTCTGCTGGGTATTAAATTTAGACAAAGTATATTCTGGCAGCACATTTTTGCAAACGTTTTAATAACAGCTTTGGAAAAACCACACATTTCAGTCCTAATTTAACTTGTCAGACTCATCATGGAGTGAACTGTATATATTTTATTTTAATTTGCTGTATATCCTACAGAAAAGTAGGATCAATTCCATATGAAAACCTAGCAAAAGAGGTAAAGCAACATACCCGTCACACCATCACTCAGGCTGACACCGCAGCAGTCTAGCATCCCACCCAGTGCCTGCAACAACTGTCAGGAAGATCCTACTTCAGGTGGCAGAAAAAGACAGGTTGCATTCTCTTCAGAAAAAAAAAAAATCACATTTCCTCAGAGCTAATGTTCAAATATTAAAAGGTGGGATGAAATCTACTACAGTTCTATTGGCTTCCATGTGATTTGTGCATGTTCTGTGCACAGCCTCTACAGAGATCATTCCAATGGGCATATATATAACTAGGTTTTATTCATTCATTCTCTGACAACAACATAACAAAGATTCCATATTAATACCTAGGAATGATTTAACTACATAAAATGGGATTTATCTGTCTTAATTTGATAGTGCATGTAGAAAAATAAGTACCTTCAGGTAATACACCTCATCTTGAGACTGGTGTGTCCAAAACATCTGTTTCCTGATCAGCCTACTCTTCACAGTCTTTATGCCCCACAAGAGGCCCCACAAGATCAGCTGGAGGATTTGTTGTCTTATGAAGCATTTACAACATTAGACTTAAATAATTTAGAAGCTTAGGGAGACTGAGAATCTAATGTTGACTCAGGGACTATTTTATGATACCATTCCTGATCTTAGATTGTCAGAAAAAGACACTTCTTATTTTTTCTGAAAGGATTGTCTGTTTTGTAACTAAACATGCATAAGAGTAGATTGCACTTTAAATCTGGATGGGTACATTTTTTTTCACAAGAATAATTCTGGCTGCACCTATAATGGCAATATAAAGGTATACAATATGTTATAACTAACCGCTGACATGGGACTATTAGAAAAGCTTTGATAAATTTATTTAATTAAACAACAATATTTATATTGTTCTAATCAAGTATTTAAAACTAATGTGATGCCTAATAGTCACTGTTAATTTAAATATCCTTTGAAAGAAAATAGGTTTTTGGTTGAAACCTCTGTATTCCTTAGTAAGCCCCTAAAAGGTAAATGATTACATGTCTTATTCCCAAGGAAATGAATGTGGTTTCCTTGGCAGATTTTTTCAATGAATTTAAGAATTCCTACCTGGCAAAAATTTTACGGGAACTGTTACTGACATAGCTAATCCTCAGATTTCTATCTTTCTTTAAGCTACTCTTTGTATATTATGATAAAAGGATGAGTTGCTGCTGTTTATTTTTCCTCCTTTCTGAGTGGTCACTAATTTTCTACAAGCAAGCAATGAATTTTCTAACCTCTGCAGGTGACATATAGACCGCTACATATTTGAGCTAAGACTCTATAAAATAGCTGCCTTTCATTTGCATTTCATGTGTCCATGGAAGAAGCAGCTGTGATGTCACATGGAACTACACAGAAGAATCTATTTTTGAAAAGAAAAGTTCAACTCATGGCCTAAAACAAAAATAGCATTAGGGATCTGTGAGTTAAGAAGTATCAATGTACATTACTGTACACTGTACAGTATCAGCGTACATTACTTATTGTGAAGATTTATATGTCTACCTAAGTAAGGCAAGAAGTCCCCAGTGACGTGGGAGAAGAAATAGTGTCAGATACATGGCGATGGTATGATTGTCCTGAGGAAAAGCCAGCTGGGATTGCTTTGGGACCCTCCTTTCTGACTGTACGGGGTTAGTAAATCTACTGCTCCCTGCTGTATTCACACAGGAAACAGCTCCATCAAAGCCCCAGTTCACCAGCATCCCCCAGTGCTTTCCCTTGAAAGTGGTGTCGTCAATAGTATGATGCTTCAGGGCACAAGATCAGACTGACCTTAAGATAGGTCCTTAAGTAACTGTTAACTTCATCTCCAATTTTATCCAGTTATTTACTTTCAATTAAAAAAAAATAATGTTATAAAAACTTTTGTGCAATACATTGGAAGAATGACAATCTGCCAGGGAGAACAGGGGCTGATGCCTTAATTTTATAGCATATGGTGACCTTCTCTACTTTTTTAAACCATAGAAATAATTACAAGAGATAAGGGCTTTCTTTAATGAGAGAAAAGCCTTACAGATCAAACCACATTTTGGCACCAAGAACAGTTTTGGTCCGCTAAACACAAATGAGGGGACATAGGTCTTTCATTATTGCTTCTGTCCTTTCATTTTCTTAAAAGAGGGAGGTTTTTTTATGTGCGCATATTTCACAGTTCATCTTGATGTTTGCTGCAATTCAAAGAGTTTAAATTTCTATATTCCAGAAAGTTAAATCTTGAGATAAAAGTTTTAAACTGTATCTAAATTTAGAAGTTATATATATCACTTGCTAATATTTTTTACTATTATTATGCATTTTAATAGCAGCTAATATGACTGTAATATATGCTATTGTACAGCTGTACAATAAAAAAAATAGTCCTTATATCTAGCTCCTAAATATACTTGCTTTCAAAAGCAAGTATATTTAACCCTGTACCACATCTTCAGTGCCAAATAGAATAATTTGTTTCAGCAGTTGGGCTATGACAGAGCATAATTTGTGAAGAATTCAATTAAAAAAAAAATGACTGCAAAGCTACGGAATGACTGAGCATTCTGGAGATAGCTCAGAATCAATCCAGCTTCACAGCATTCATATTAAGGCAGAAATGTACAGTGTGTGTGATTTTGCAGACTTTGATGGCAGGCTCTTCCCAGAGAGTTACTGTTAGGTGGAGCATACTACAGAGAGATTTTAAATGCATACTTACAAAACTGTATGTCAAGTGATGAAAAAGGAAAAAAAAAGTCATTAAAATTAGATAATACAGTAAAATACTTCCCACAACAACACAAAATATAAAGCAGGCATCATGCAAGCTCTCTTGCTAACATCTTCATTCAACTTTGCCAGCAAATGTCTGCACTGACCCCAAAACAGCCCATGTCTGGGGCCTCCCTTGCAGAGAGAATGCCAATTGTACTGAACTGTGGGAGCACTTTACTGTGGAGACCAGAGACTAAAACAAGACCCACTGAACTCATTATCACTTGAGATCAAAGCCAGAATGCAAGTTCAACTCTGTAGACATCAAAGACCAGCACAGAAGCCCATCATACCGCTCCAACCTGAAGTTACATCCTCATTATATACAGTGGAAGTTTGCAGCTTTTATCTCAAAATGTGATGTGAGAAATTTCATTAGCTATGTGTATCAAATTAAAGTAATAACAGTAGTAATCTGGACTTGATCAGTAAGAACGCTGTTGTTTCTCTTCTGCCAAGATTTCAATTTAAATAGATTATTAAAATGTTTGAGTAAAAAGATCTTATACACAGGCAAAGAAGTCAGTGCAATCTTCTTTTTAATAGAAGTAGGTAACGCTAGCTGGCTTAAACTTCTCATGGCTCACACTTCCTGAGCTTGCCTGGGAGGATATTGCAGGAGACAGTGTCAAAAGCCCAGCTAAAGTCAAGTTAGACTCAACCACTGCTCTCTCCTCATCCCCTCGAGCCAAACGTCCCATCACAGAAGGCAACCAGGTCGTTTAAACATGATTTCCCCTTGGTGAGTTTGGCCTCCCAAGCTGCCAGTGAGTCACATTGCACAGCAATAAGTGATCACATTATCCCACTCATATCGTATCTGGGCCCTAGGATAAGTAGATTTAGGTATTAAGAACAATGAAATAAGCATTTTACCATATAAATGTATAAATATGGGAGGAAATAGTATCTTTAAATAAATTCTATATTACTAGAATTTCAGAAAGAAATTCTTCAACCTCTTTTTTGGCATTCATCTATATATAATATTGCATTTTATTAAATTTTTGTATAGTAATATTCTTGTAAAACTAAATATTTATAAAAAGGCACAAGCGATTTAAGATTCCACATAGTATTTCATTAAAAATCTTTTTGTTTTCCCTGTCCTATAAAAATAAATAACCTTTAACTGTAACTGGATAAAACATTGCTACTCTGAATAAGAGCACATCATGGATCCAAGTTGCTCTTTAACAATACCCTTTGTCTTTCTGAAATAAGGTTACTACTCATTGCTTTTTGAAAATTTCCATTGTAAAATCCTGTGACACTGAAGAAAGTATAGTGAAAATACTGTTTCTCCCAAAGCATATGTTAATAATGAGAATTAATTTAAAAATAGCTATTTAATAATCATAGTGCCGAGAATATTAAGCTTAAATGGATTAATTTTAGAAGTTAAGAGCATAATTAAGGAAAAGAAAGAGCTGTGAGCAAAGTAGCCCTAGGCTACAGGTTAGATCACAAGCTAGTGGTGCAGCCACCTGCGATCACAGTTGTTGAGGCTACAGCCGGATAATCACAGCTAGCCACACTAGGGAAAGGGACAGCCTTGTCAGATTCCAGCTGACATTGCCACATAGGATTTTGGAATTAAGGAACTGAAACTGAACTTGCAAAAAGGTTATGTAGCATAGTGTTTCTTACCACTACAGTAGAAGGCACCTCAGGGCAGCCACCACATAGAAATATGGCTCAGCAAGGGAGAAAAAAAGAAGTTCACATGTGTAAAACCAAGTCTTTGTTTCTGCAGGTGACAGCAGGTAAGATAAACTATAGTTAGGGACTGCTGACTGAGCATACCAGGTAGTAAGTAGAAAATTGTTTGGTGATGACAAGGATTACGCGACCTGGGCAAGAGTGCCAGAACTTCAGCTGGAGTAAACACTTAGTGCAACAAGAAGTTAGCTGCAGTTAGACAAGATCTTCTGCTTTACAGTAGCTACTGAAAACCCAAGATGTTTTGTAGCTTTATGCCAGAAAGGTCTGAAATAGCCTTTTAACACAATTTTCAAGGGAGCAGAAAAATCTTAGTGATCATAATTGCAGCACTTTCAACAAATGAATGCAAAATGTTATGTTAATTTCATATGTTAATCCCTCACTTAATTTTGCTTTCTGTGCTAAGCAATACTGTTTTAACACTTGTGCCAATGGACACCTTGCCAATATTTTCACAGAATGTTGATCAGCTTTGCCAATATTTTATTGAGAAGGACATCTAAGAAATGTAAACATTCAGTGGACTTTTATGAAAAATGATGTCTGTCCAGTATCTCATACCACTGGATAAAGAAAGAAAACAAACTAAGAAGTAAACCTTTGGAATATATTCATATTTCGTATGACAAAGATATTCACTCTTTTTCCTGTGGATATATATTATTATTATTTGCTTTCAGGTCCCCAAATATTCTGATATGATCTCACACTGTCTCTATCATGAAGAAATTGTCTAGTTCTTCCTGGACAAGAAGAGTCTAGCCAGGTCAGTAAATATTCCTAGTGAATTCATTGTTTTTTTACCTTCCCTTTCCTATCTTGTAGACCTTATAGCAGTGTATCATTTACCATCAGAAATGGTTGAAAAATAGTATATTCTGCAGACAAGGAGAGGCAGCTTCACTTACACAGGCTTGCACTTGCCTATTCACACCCCATTTTTAAAAAACAATAAAGAGTTTTAGTGTTTTCAGACTCAGAGAAAGGCAATACTAGTCAGGAATGAACTAAAATATATCTAATTTCTGATGTAGAGCAAATCCCAGACTTTCAAATTATCCAAAGAAGAGACTTGAGCTCTGAATGTAAGGAAGACTCAATGTCAATGTTTGGGAGATACAGACTCCTTGAAATTCTAAAAGCTGAAGTTGCCTATAGAGCAAATCTGGGGATTTGGCAGGGCTTCATCCAGCCTCTGTCCGCATACCAGAACCTCACTAAGGATGATTGCCTTGGTAAAATATTTTCATTTTTCATAAAGAAGCCAGTTCTGATTAAAACTTATTTTATAATATTGCTCTTTAAAAAAAAAAAAAAAAAAAAAAAAAAAAAGCTAAGGAAAGACTTACTTTTAAACTATTAAGTATATTCATTATAAGGTTTAATACCATCTCCCAAATTTGCATGAGCATTAACTACAAGAAGTCTTCCTAAATGAGTATGTTCCTTCTGATATTTATAGCAAATAGAACATAAATACTTGATTTAAAACTACCAGTGAAATGATGAGCACAGTCACCAAAATACGAGTCACCAAAATACATCTTGAGATCACAGTGAAGATAGTAAGGCCTGCAAGAAAAGAAGGGCCTTACAATAAAAGACAAGCAGTTTTCATTGTGTTACAGAGAGAAAGGCAATGTGATGGGAGATGTAAAATGAACTAGCAAACAAATTCTGTGCAACACCAGCATCTTAAACAGATGTAAATGGACGTTTCAAGGCTTTGATGGTTAAGATTTATTTCCATATAAATGAAAAGGAAAGATTCATATGAATGAAGGTCAAAGCTGCAGCTTGGACTCTGGACTTGAAGTTCTGAAAAGAAGGTTCATTTTAACACAATCCCCAAGTTACAGACATCAGGCCCAGGAAGGATGCTGGTGGTATCTTACAAAGAAAACAAAGGAAACATAGAAGGAATGGTTGGGAATTGTGTTTCAGGCATGCTGAGCTTATACTGTATGTCTGAGCACTGTAGCTCTGAACAGACTAGAAAAGAACTCAAATTTAACTTGGGCTGAAGAACAAAATCCAAGTCATTGGCATAAGAATCATGTTGTTCTGTAAAGAATATTGGCAGGAGGGCAAAATGAAAGCAGGGTAAAGAGATGAGTCCTGTGAAGTCCCAGAGAAGCTTAGGAGGAAGGCATGTTGGCTCTTTGCAGAAACAGTAGCAGCAAATATTTTACATGTATTGTGTAGCCACTATTGGAAAATCCAAATTTTTGTTCAAATAAATGTAATGAAATACATCTAAATATAAATACATCTAAATATAAATAAACTGTATTGTTCTGTGGCTGGGAGACTATTTCTGAGGTCTAAAGCATGATTTCTAATAAGTAAACTTTTTGCAATGTTTGGGTCAGTTTGTGAGGAAGGAGGCAATCACTGCTGCCAAGAAGTCGAGGTACTGAGTAGCATGCAAGTTCTCTTCTCTCTGGATCACATTTTATGTCTTTTGGTGTCCCACTTTCCCCCACGTAGATATTTGCTTCTGCCACTATATTTAATATAGATAATAACATTTTCAACTAAGTTCAGGCAAAAGCTATTCAACTCCTTTAAAAATCTTTAAATTGATTTAAAAACTCCATATTCAAAATAACAGAGAATTTTTGCTCAAGTCCATAGTGGTAAGCAGAGGATTAAATGATTAAGAAATGTTAAATGTGAATAGATCTATTATTGTCCTTTAAAATACATTACTTTAACATTGTCAATTCTAGGATACGTCTGTGAGAGCTTACTCTCTTTCTGGCATCTTTACACCATTCCTGCTTAAGGATTTCGTCCACCACTTGCAGAACTTACTTTGCAAGTGACAGAAACACTGTGGATGAGGTGACACTTTTACTGAGATCTCATGTCAATTGACCTAGAATGAATACACACATTTCACTGTTGAATACTGAAATTATTTGACATTCATTGTCTACAAAATCCGATATGGGATTTCTCTACAATAGCTGTTAATAACTTTCAAATCACCAAAGTTACCCAGCACTTATCCTGCAGGGAAAGTGAGGAGCTCCTTAGTCATTCTCTGGCTGCCCTCTACTGCTCAAGTCTAAAAAGACAAGACACTTTTTACAGGGCTGTAGAAAGCAAGGGACTAGGACTAGAATATAAAAATTCACACAAGAGTTCAAGGATCACACAGAGAATTTGTATTTTTATACATATTTCTTTGTTATAAGAGATAACATTATAGATCAGAAACTCACTGCAGAGGAATTTGTGATGAGATACTGTGGAAAGTTCAGAAATATAGACTGATTACTAAGAAAATGTAAGCCTCTTACTCATCCTAGATAGCCTAGATAGCCACTACCTAAGCCACTACCTAAGACTACCTGTACAAATTCTGCAATTACAGTGCAATTTCTCCCTCTAGTAAGTGCTTATAAATACAGTCCCAAAATCTAAATCTTATACGTCTGAACATTTAGCTAAAAGTCTTGGCTTGGAGAATTCAACTAGGAATACGTTAAGAATCAGTGGCTTCTTTTATGTTTTAGATGTGATATTTGGTACTATCTACTCCAATTTGGAAAATCCATAACCTATGCTGCTCAAGTAATGGAATTAAATTCAATTCAGATTCTTCTTATGCCTCAACCATAGTCAATAAAGCTCTGGTAGGATGGCTCTGGAAAGAGAAAGAGCCACTGTTCTAGGAAGGATATACCCTGCTTCAACAAATAAAATCACCTCTTTCTTATGAAAATGACATTTAACACATTTATATGGTGAGTTCCATTAGTCTGTGTCAGAACAGTCGTACAAAAGCAAGCTTCAGTGCTATTGTAC
>JAVCKT010097282.1:0-11894 GCA_032273925.1 Rhynchotus rufescens | reverse complement strand
GTATTTTTGGTTAGGAGTGGGAAAGGGTTAACGGTGTGCGGCTTTTCTTACCCTTTTTTTTTTTTTTTTTTAAAAATTTTTTTTCCTTCAACCTGATCCAAGTAATTTTGAATTAACCTCTATGGAGGATAGTGGACAAAGCGCCTCCAGTGTTGCATGTTGGGTTTTACGATGCTGCGTTGAAGAGATTTGCCATGTGAGAGGTTGGTTTTTTTTTTTTTTTTCTCTTCAAGCTTTATTATGCCATGGAAGCTCGAGAAAGAGAAAAGGGCTTAAGCATCTTTTGACCTGATCTAATGGATACAAGTTTTGTTATCTTTGTGCCCTCTCGCTCTGTCTTTCCTCTTAATAAATTTCTTTGGCAGCCTAGAAATGTTTCGAAACCTGCGTTGCAGGGAGCTCTGGTCACGTAGGAAGTGGAGTTTAATAAAGAGAAACTGTTTTTAGCGTGAATAGAGCGCAGCGAGCTTGGAGGTACAGCTGGCGGATCCTGCCTGAAGGGTCCTGCCCTGTCACCGACCGTGGGGAGTTTTGCCAAGTTTCGACACTGTCACCTGCCTCTATGAGCAGCAATCGCCAAAGCCTTTACCAGTAGCAGCATGGGGACAATAAAATGGTTGTGAATCCATGCCCTTTGTAAAAACTGCTGTAGAAAACAACTTTGAGGCTCCATCCAAGGATCCATTCTGGAAGCGGATGTGATTTTTAAAATGGACTGTAATGCCTGCGAAGCCCTAGGGAGTTTTATCTCCAGATACACTGTGATCTTCTTGCTCCCGGCTTCTTGATGCTGCAGGGCTAATGCAGTTCAGGATAACATGCAGGGAAAGCAGATTGTCTTGTGGCTTTATATGGCAACCATCACTATGGAGCTGTGACTTGCTGCTGTTCTGGTCATTACTTGGGCTGGCAATTGAGGCCCTGCTCAAGATACCCCAAGTAGTTCAGATGTAAACAGCAGATTCCCCCTGCTCTCTGTCCAGCTGCAGCTCCCATTCGTGCCCAGGCATTCTTGTGGCTATCTACATGCACGTGTGCTTATAACATTTGAAGCCCTGGTTCTGTAAATTGATTGATGTTGTTTAAAATCTCTCAAATACATGAAGTCCTTTTTTTTTTTTTTTTTTCTTTTATGCCAAAATTTCTCTTCACAATTGTACCACATTTTCATAATTTATGATAACTTGAATAGTGAGGAGGAAAAATACTCCTGCTCCATGACTAAGGCTTAAATGATGTGTAGGGCCCAGCAGTTAATTTTGGAAATGTTTCAGTGTTTTAAAAACGGACATAAATGCTGTCCTGTGGAACTAGCTTGCTCCTCATTAAAAATAAAAATCCTGCCCTTCTCCAGAAAAGAATCTGCAGTAGTAAATTAACTAAAGTACATCTCTAGCATATATCATGACATTTATGCTAAAAACATTATTATTGGTTGAGCTTTCATGTGTGCTTAGTTGTCTAACGTGGATAACTTTAGTTTGTTCTCAAGAGGCCTCCCTCAAATATCCATCTTCTAGAGCTTGACTTCATCTCTACGCCATGGACTGAGCCTGAAGGTTGGAGAGCCGCAGCTTCCTGCAGCTGCAGCCGATTCCACTTCTTTATTTTTCAACTGAGTTGAAAATGCCAGCAAGTGGAAATCAGACAACTCTGATGTTTATCACGTATTGTGAATAAATGCCTCTCTGCAGATAACAGGATATGCTGAATCCTTCTTCCTTCTAGGAGCGCCCTATCTCGAGAGCGGTTGCTTTCTTTTTTCCTTTTTGAGTAAGAACGTCAGCTGTTTCCTACAGTATGTTTATTTCTGAGTCAAGAACTGTTCTAGTCCACTCCTGATTTTTTCGTGGGCGATGTCTCAGGTATGAGGGGTGACCTCATAGTGTCCCCATTCTTCGCTCTCTCCCCAACTCGTGCTGTCCATCCTGAGCAGCGACCAGGAGATGTGGGGCTCCGAGAACCTTGCCTGGGGTGGCCTCCCATGGGAAATGTGTAGCTGTCGCTTAGAGCTGCTGAGAGATGAAATGAACTCAGAATATGCTGCAGTTCTGCAACAAGTGCGGTCCTGTTTAGTCCTCAATTGCAGCCCGCTCTTGGCTTTCAGAGGCTTTTGAACTTGAGCTGCTCAGCATTTGAGAGGAGCAGCTGTAGCCCAGGAGAGCATTTTACCCATCCTTCATACAGCTAGTTCATCGATTGCTCCTCCAAGACCTTGAGCTACAGCTTGACACCCCAGGTGGTAAACGCTTAGCTTGGTCTTTATGTTCTGAATCAACATGAAGGCTTCAAAAGCTCAATTCGAAATTAAGAAATAGATTTTTAGCACCAATTCAGATTCTCACACTTAGCTGGAAGAATGTAGTGCCTGTAATGCTACCTGTGCAGCACCAGAAGCGTTTACATCAAGGTGAAGGGCAGGCCGCTTTGGGGAGAGCTTTCATGCCCATCTTGGGAAGGAAGTTTCCCTGCCTGTCCGAGCCGGGGCTGCTCGGCTGCCAGGCAGCCAGGCTCCTCTCTGACGCCTGTTGCTCTTCCTGCAGAGGGGCTGGTGCCGTCGCCTTGAGGTGGGTTCTGGCACAAGGAGGCCAGCTGCAGGCTTCAGGCTCCTGGGCAGTTAAAAGCTGCAGCCAGCTGTTACTTGCTGTTGTGGATGTTGTCTGCCTGTATACCCCGCATGTTGTAAGAGCCAATAGTTTATTCTGAGACCAGAAGACTGATTTTCTTCATTTAAACTTGGGTGGTCAGTGATACATTGCTGATGAAATTGGGTTCAGATTGTCTGGTTGAGCTGGTTCCTATCAGCGAGATAGGGAATAGCGTGTGGATTTGATCTGTCTTTGTTCTGGCACTAGTTTCCTGAATGCTTCTATACTATGTAAATTAAGGAAATGGCCGGAAAATACACATGCTTTTCCTTCCTCCTTCCTAAATAGAGTGTGGGGAGCACATTCAGTGGTGTCCAAGCTTCTGATGCGAGTTGCGAATGGGGAAAACACCTGATTCTCCTCTTGCTCTCTGAGCGTTTTTCCTTCTCTCCCCGCATCCTTTTCTACTCCGGCCAGGTCTTATCTCTGCATCTCCCAGTGCGGTGGCTGTGCAGAGCCCTTGGAGGCTTTTTGTTATAACTAGGTAAGCCTATTTGTTTCAGAAAATCCGTAGTCTTGTTATTTCAAGAGCTGAGAATTGTTTGTATGGCTTTTGAAACTACGTCAGCTGAAGTATAGTAAGTGGGTAAGTTCAACTGTATAGATAAACATAAGCCAGTAAAATGCCCATTCTTTAATTCCTTCTTTTGTTAGTTCAGGTTTCCTTACCACCTTTATGAACATCTTAAATGTCGAAATATAGTACAGATGTTACAACTGATAGGTGAATGTCTCAGTAGTTTGTTTATTTTGTTTGTAATTTGCTGAAATCTTTATAAGAAATGCGAATTATCAGCAGTCCTAGGGGCTCAGGCATCGTTGCAGGAGTCTTTGTGAGCTGTTCGGGAGTCCAGAAGATGTTGGAGATGGATCTGCTCCGCTTTCGAGGCTCTGAGCTCTGCAGAGAGCCCTCAGCTGGGCTGCAGAGGAGCAACGAAGCTAGGAGAACAAGTTGATTGCAATTACCTTTCCCCTTCTCCCCTCTCCTCCCGGTGAAATTAAAAGGTTTTGGTTTTTATGGATGGATATTTTCCCACTGAAAAAATATTTCTTTGGGAAAATTTCAGACTGAAGTAAGATTTGGAACAGAAATCAGTTTTGGATGGAGGGGCGGGTTCACAGAGCACAGACAGTAACTCGGAGCTCTGGCTGGCAGACAGTGAAATTCTGCAGGGTCCTGAGGGAGGAGGATTTATGTAGACTAATGAGTTTTCCTTTATCAAAAGTGAAGTGTGAACTAGTAGATCTGAAGCTGGTGCTAAAAATACCCTGAGACAGTGTTATAGCTAAAGCCTTTATGTAAGTAAATGCTGGATAGTGGCAAACTGCTTGGTTTAGGGTAGGAATAGCATTCTATTAGCTTGGTTAATAGCTTGGTTTAGGCCAAGAATGCTTCAAAAAGCACCTGACACCGTGTCTGTTGGGCTGTCTTACAGCCAACCACTGTGTGCCTGTGGCCAAGTCAAGTGCAGTAAGAAGGTCAGGAGGAAAAGGAGTCAAGTTTTTGTAGCAATATGTCTGAATTACTATGCCTTGCCAGGCATATGATCCTGAAAGTAGCTTCGCAGAGACTGTCTTGACAGATCTCTCTAGGTACCCTTGTGATTTATATCTATTACTCTTACCAATAGTCAGATCTTCCCAAAATATCTATCTGGCTGAAACTCTTGAATAAATAATAACTGTATTGAAAGAAGATACTTGATGTACTAGCAGGGGAGAAGAGAAAAAAACCCTTTCACCCTTTTAATAAACAAGGCAAAAATAGCTTTTGCAGATTGATTATTCAAACAGGCTTTTTATTTTCATCATTGTTATTCCATTAGCAATTCAACTGAAAGCCTTCTCTGAAGGAGTCTGGGGAGAAGGGAGCGCGTGCAGACTTTTAATACCGTTGTATTTTTGTATATGACTGATTGAGCCTACAGTGAGGATTTTACAGTGTTTTTTCACTTTTTAAATGTAATAGAAAGAAACGTCCTCTATGCTATTTACCTTTTGCCCAAGGTGAGACCAATTGTATTAATCATTTTACAAGCCATTTTCTCAAGCTTTAACTTAGTACTGGAAAGCGGGGCCAGGACTATGACTGTCATTGTTCTGTTATGCTTAAGTCATGTTTAAAAAACCTACAGGAATGAAATCGCTGTAGCTGTAAAGCTGCGACTTGCATGGTGGAAAGTTCACTCTTGTCCAGGTGAACTTGACAAAGCCACTCTATTTCTCCTGCCTTCAATAGGTGGCAGGCCCATGTTCAGCAGACAACAAACCAGATCACCTGGTCTGACCTGATCTCAGGACCACGCTCCCGATAGGCGCTTGTGTTTCCTCCTTGAGAAATGAAACTGAAACGTTGCAAGCAAGTGTCATCTACTGACCTGGCCTCCAAACATTACATTTGTAAGATGGGATCCCCAAGCTAAAGTTCTTCACTTCTGCATTGCCTTTGGCATTAAGAGTGTAGAAATATTATAACTAGGGTTTTTAAAAACTCTGTACCATTTGGCACTTCTGCAGTGTAGTTCCTCCCTGTCTCTTACCCTTTCCCCCCAAGAAGTCAGCAACTTGGTATTTATTGTATCAACTCCATTATGTCAGCAAATGCTTCCGTATAACCTTCACTAAATTAAGTTAGATCACTCAGATGTCAGTGTTGATTTATCCTCCTGTTTTCCTTTGCTTTCGTAATCCAGCCATTACTTCTCAATCCGGTAAGGACGGGAGTAGCTAAATATCTAGAGAAAGAGGCTGCTTTGTGGAATGCTGTGGTTTGTGGCATTTTGCCGTGGTGAACATCTCCTTGCAATGTTCCTGTCCATCACCTGCAATTCTGGTAGAGATTTTGAGCTTTGCTGAAAGAAATCTCATTGAAGACTGATACTACAGGAGCTCACTCTGACTAATCATCAGTTTACTTGCAGTTCATGATCAATAGAAGCTGTTTGCAAACGCTGCTGCCTGTGCTTCCTTTGCAGATGTTTAAACAGGGTCCAAATGGCAGCCGTACTGCAGTGAGCAGAACAGCAGGGATATCTGCACTTCTTGTCTTAGCAATCAGTAGCGGTGCCAGCTGTTTTCTAAAGCTAATTCCAATTTGGAATTTACTCTAGGGACCTGGATGAATTGATTTCCCTGCTGCTGTCTCTTGGTCAGCCATTGGAGTGGCCTTGCTAGGTTGGAGCCCTTCCAGGAAACCATGGGTGCTCTTGGTGCTGCTCTGCTTGCTTGTCCTCCAGTTCCTCGTCCTAAGGACAGTACAGGTCTGCATAACATCCCCATCCCCCCTTTTAGTGTTATCTACTCAAATCATTTAGTTTATCCTTATGCATTTTTCTGTGAGGAGCACTCTGGATTTACTGGGGAGGAGCATCACTTCATCTCCAAAGGGAAAGTGTTAGGGAAGCTGGACACTTTGCTAAGGGAGCTCTTAGGGAGCACGGGTTGCTGGTGCCGTGGAGGAGGGCAATGGGACCTGTGGTGTGAGCAGGGCGACCACGGCCGTTCTGCGCAGCTCCAGGCCCTCCGACCTGCCCCAGTGCGATGCCGTGGGTGGGCAGTGACTGCTCCTGGTGCCCCTTACCAAGCCTGGGGAGCTCCTGACGAGCTGTTGGGAAGGCTGGGCTGCTTCCCCGGCTTTGAGCCCAGGCCGGAGGTGTCCTGTGTGTGTCCCTCACTCCCCATCTGCGCTGTGCGGGTGTGCGGAGGAGGCTCGTGCTGAGCCGGTGTGCGGAGGAGGCACAAGCTGAGCGTGCGTGGCGCTCAGCACCTCCCCTCGCTGTGGAGCTCCTCGCTCCACTCGTGCTGCTTGGGCCGCGTGCTTCCTTCCCCGCAGGACTTTCTCCCGCTGGCTCTGGCCAGCCTCCCCTGCATGGTGCAAGGGGCAGGCAGCTGGAGCAGAGGGCACTTCGAGGCACGCAACTGCAATGGATGTGTGCTGGGAAGCGGCTCCCTTTTGAGACTTTGGTAGCAGCCGGTTGCTTCTGTGTTTTTCTGGAAGCAACACATTGTTGAGCGCTTTCTTAAACCGTGACAGCAAAGTGAGGCCACCAAATATTCTGGTTTGCTTGTACGTAGTCTTAAGGACCGCAGTAGCTTATCGTGTGTCATCAGTGCACATTTTCCACTACCAAGGGAGCACACCGGTTCCACTTAATGTTTGAGAAGCCTAAACTTGCCGAAGTTTTGAGCTTTCAAACTTGGGACAAATTATTTTGAAAACTTTGGGTTGTCATTTATCTCATTTTCTCTTGCTTCCTCAAAAGCAGAAGTAAATTTTAAGAAGAATTCATAATGCCAAGAATCACTAGTGCTTTGCAGGAAGACTGACTTAAGTATTCTGCTGTAAGTATGTATTTAAAATGTAAGCTATGAAATATGAGCATACAAGAGTCTTTAATTTACCTGCAATGCTGACTGGGCTTGGCAAAGGTTTGAGTTTGCCCACTTCGGCACGTGCCTTTGGTTAAGGGAACATTTTTAGATAAGCTGATTTTAGATAGTCTTTAGAATGTTTAGAAACATTTCCAACCTTAGATTAGCCAGTGCATAAAATGCTATCATGCTGTCAATATAGAAGTGCAGATATGTTTCTTTCAATTTTTTTTTTCAGTGTTAGTGTCTTTACTTCTTCAGTGTGGTGGCTTTGGATGAGCAGTGCCCTTGGCAAGGAGTAGATGCAAAATAGATTCTGGATGCCCCTGGCCTTTTCGAAACACTATGAGTTCTTAAAAGTGGGAGATTTGTTTAATTTGCTGTTGTAATTATATATATCCCACAGATGGGGGAAAGTCTATATTTCATGAGTAGTGAGCAAAATCATGGGCCGCTCATGCACCTTCTTCCAGGTCCAGATGTTCTTCTGATACTGCTGTGGCTTGAAAACCTCTGCATAAAAACTGACAGCTGTGTTGGTGCAAAGGGGACTGTATCTTTTTCTCTGCTGAAGAAATTTACCCTGTTTTCAACCAGAATGGGTTGGATTTTCCAAACTGTAGCTGAATTGCAGATTTGCATCCATAAAAAATTAATGACTTGCAGCCCAGTCTAAATTAAATATTAAAACTTTGTTCTGCCCCAACATTACTATTGTAAGAAGAACTCCATGCTATGAAAGCTTCTCATTTATATAGGGCAGAATCTTTCAGGAGTGACTTATATTTTATGTTAAATATTTTACTTGCTGTGTAGGTTTGTGGATCTAAAACCTTATTTTAGTATCTGTCTGTTCAGAAATGCAATGTGCACCAGAGCTGGGTCAACTAAGTGATGCTAAATAATCCGTCACAATGTGAAGCTGTACAATAGATGACAGTTCTTCTGAAGTCTTGAGCCACACCTGACAGAGTACTTGACCTGAAAGCAAATTTAAAAAAGCCTATTTTGGAGAAAAGAATACTTAATTTGGGGGGGGGGAGAAATGGAATCATTGAAACTTCCTTTTCTGGTCATAGAAGCAAGAATGGGGATAACAAATATTTTCATGTCAAATAATGACTCTTGATGTAATTTCATTTTTTGCTAGAAACGTGAAAGAGACTTCGTACGTATTTCTAGGTACCCAAGTCTCCATCTGCTTTTGCTTAGGGCAGATGGCTACCTTGGAGGGCTTAGTAAATCTTGAGCTAACAGAACATCCCTTGGCAGGCTATTCCCTGTGACTTTAAAGATAAGAGAGCTTGTGATTCCTGAAGTTACTGAAGTGCTAGGATTTATGTCCATTGTTACGCTGTAACCAAGAGGGAGATGGTTTGAAGAAGAACATGCAGGTAATGTTTAATCATGGAAGACAGTTGGGATGATAAAGAAATAGCTCGGTGCGATGGGGAGCGATTTCTGAAGCCTCTGTTTGGAGGTGGGCAGCGGATCCCGCCCTGAGCACAGGGAGTGTTTAACGCGCTTTGGTTCTGGTTGACAGCATCTGGCAGCTTTCAGGAAGAAGTAGTAACACAAATGAGTTTTCTTGAAGTGAAAAGTAAGTATTCTTTAGCCCTTTGAGTAGAGAGAGAAACATTTGGATGCAAAATATGTTTGACATTTCATAATTGGGTTCATTTGAGAAAGATGTAGGTTCGGTAACTGTTAAAATGCTGTGATATCAGCTTACTAAACTGCTGACCTTTTTTCTGACCTTTGCTTTGGTTTCCATAGTTTTGCATATTTATTGTTGCAGTTCCATATGGGGCAGCTGTAAACTGCAGTGTTTAGGAACATCTGGTTATGCAAAGCCTTGTTGATGAGGGGGAAAGGATGAAAGCAAATTTAATGTACTGACAAACTCCTCCTTAAAAATGAAAACTTTTACACATAGAATTTAAATAGAATATCAAGTTTATCATTCTTTTTGTCTAACTCATGTTCTGAAGTATACTTAATAAACTATGCTTCTTGTGAGATCTCTGAATGTTTTTTTCTTTCTTCATACTGGAAACCAACAGAAGAAAAGAGTCCTCAATTCCATATCCTCATTCTGAAGTCTCCAGCTCTTCACAGGGATAGAAGAGCTTGGAGAGTGGCAGGACAGGGAACCTGGGGCCCTATAATGGGAGGAACTTCAGATAAAGCCCATCTGTGGAATTAAAGCTCTATGTGAATATCAAAAGATTACTGTGGAATCATGCAATATTTGTGTGGGCAGAGAGGAGCAGAGAGTTTTCCCTTGGTGAGCTCCTAAGGAAATGTGTTCACACTCTAGGCAGTAATTAGCACATTTTCCACAAATACGGTGGCAGTTGCTCTATGTCTGAGCCACTCATAACTGGAGCTTTTAGACTGCATCTTCTTGACTCTTCACTGGAGCTTTTGCGAGAGCGCTGCTGCTTGGGCACGGTGGGGACAAGGCAAGTGTCTGTGTGCTCAGGTATTTCTGGCTTGCAAACAGTTAATACAAAGAATCTTCCTTTTGAAATAAACTACCTGTTATGTAAGAGAAAACCGCATCTAATGTATTCATTAATTAGAATGTGTTTAATAGTTATGTAATACTTTTGATGTTATTAACTGTGATAAGCTTTTTTTTTTTTTTTTTTTTTTTTTTTTTTGGCCTTTTTTTCAGTTTGTTGCAAGACTCTTCTGCAAGCGCTTTATCAGCTTAAGGGTAGCATAACAAAAGTCTCCTTAGCAGAAGGCTAAAAGTCACACATATATCCTCATGTCCTAGAGCTGACAAGCCCTTTTGATCGAGAGCTGAGATCTCAATCTCAGCTAACCTGAGTTGTCAGTAGTCTATAGGTGCCCGTAGAGAGAAGTAGGGAGCAAATGGAGGGGAATGAGAGGTGGATCTCAGGATTTAAGACTTCAGAAAATAATTTTCCTTCTCTCTCATTTTTGTTTGAATTGTAATGAAGAGGGAGGCTATGAAGGAAACTACTTAGTTTTTGAATGGTCATAGGGATTACATTTTAATGTATCACCCCACAGCTGTTGCATTACAATACTATGTCATGATTACATTTTAGAGGGGGGGAAAAAGAATTAGATGAAGTGATCTTTTAAGCTCCCAAGGGTTTAACACACTTCTGTAACATGAGTTACTGCTTAGGAAAAAAAAAAAAAAAAAAAGGAAAAATATCCTATCTCAAAGCCTGCTTAGCTCTGCCAGCAGAGTCCCTGGAGTAGATATAGATATCCTTTTATCAGCTTAGTCAGGCCCTTGGAGAAAGCAGGGCAACAAAAGCAGCAGCTATAGCTGCACCTTTTCTGCAGGGCTCAGCAGACACACAATGCAGAGCACTACCCTGTGGTAAACCAACCAGGCACAAGCTAGATGTATATTTATACATCTAATTTTGTGCATAAGAATCTGTATATATGTAGGCATGCGTATATGTACATACACTTGTATAAATCCCAGCTCTAACCATGGCCACAGCCTCAGAGCTCTCCCATACACACCCAGTCCCCAGCAGTTCCTCACACTGGACACTTCCCACTGCCACCTCTCTTTCCTCTTCACTTTCATCCTACTCAAAATCAGGTCAGTAAAGCAGAAAAGCCACCAAAAATTACTAGGCACCTAAAGCTTGAATGATTCAGCACAGGAGATTTTGCAGGGATGTAGATTGCATCTGAACTAAATACACATCTACATATACATCTCTGAATTTTGTGACTGGATTTTTTTTTGCTTCTTATTTCTCCACTGAGAAATCCATTTCTACAGGAACCAGTGCTAATTTATTAATCAAATATTATTATTATTATTATTCAAATTCCACAGTGAGTAACTATTTTCTGTGACCAAAATCAAATACTCCATTGAAGATGTATCATCAAAAGACCTTTGGAGGATATTGTGGAAAAGCTAAGTAAATCCAGCCTGGATGATTTCCATATCTTGTAAAAATTTTCAAAGATTTTTTTTTCCTCTCAGACTCCAGGGAAAAAAACGTTAAAAAAAAAAAAAAGAAAAAAAAAGAAAGAAAAAGATGCATTAATGACAGTAAATTTTTGCAAAACAACCTCAGTCCCAATTGCAGCATGTATCCCACAGGAGAGAGACTGGAATTAATTCCCCTTTCCCCTCCATTGAGAACAAGTTCCCTTCAACAACTCAGTTCCTCTGAGAAACAATCCTATAAGTAAATCAAAAGAAAATCTGCAGACTCTTCAGCTTACCTCTGAAATAAGAAATTGCTGGCAGATATGGTGTAGCAACTCATATTTAGGTTAAAACAACATAGTTTGAAAATAACCTGCATTAAAAGCAGAGGCAGCTCTGAGTACAGTCTCAGTTGGTAGAAAAGTTAACTCATGATATGTTCCTGTTGCCTTCAGCTAGCATCACTACAGACTTTTTAAGATAATCTTAAAATTCATTGAAATTATAATATTCAGGCCAGCATGTAAAGGCCACACTAGGTTCCAAGCTCTTATGGGGAGACAAAACAATCCATGAACCACAAGCAGATAAGGCAAGACAGAGACAAAAGCCCCTGAAGCTGAGATCTCCCTCTAAAACCTTCAGTGGGATTTGGTCCAAAGTTTGCTTGTCCTGCAACCATCCTAAAGACTTCTGGCAACAACAGAGTATGAGTTTCTTTTTTTATTTTTTTTTACTGAGAATCACACGAATTGATAAATGCCGCCTCATTTGAAATCCGAGTGCTTGGTCCCTGCTCTAATAACACTCTGCACACTTATGACTGATTAATTGACAGGCATTTGGGGGATGCCTCGTGATGAATACCAACAACTAAGTGAAATGTCAGTGAGCAAGTGAACTATATTGCAAGGCTTAGGTGGATTAGG
>JAVCKT010097281.1:0-11896 GCA_032273925.1 Rhynchotus rufescens | reverse complement strand
CCTCTCCTCTCCTCTCCTCTCCTCTCCTCTCCTCTCCTCTCCTCTCCTCTCCTCTCCTCTCCTCTCCTCTCCCCTCCCTAATCAATACATGTGCAATTCTAATTCAATACATGTGCAAAACCTCCTTAGTTAAGTGGAATTTGGACTTGTAGAATGTTAATGTTTCTCTATTCAAGGTGGGTAAACAGGTATTATTGAAACTCTCAATTAGAGAAAGATAACTTATGTCTTGAATGAATGACAGATTTCCTAAAATGAAATAATTAGATCAGGGCCATTGTCCTAATCTCTTTGAGCACATGAACCCCAAAAGTCAAAGGTCATGAAAATAATAATTGCTTATCTTGAACATTTATAGTGATCAAAAGAAAAAAAGATCTTTTTCTTGGGAATGCATCTCTTAAAATAATAAGCATTTTTTCAGACTTTTTCTCAAATATGTTAAAAACGGCATTTTCATCTTCATAATTTTCACTTGTTCTGGGAAATCTAAGAGTCTGAGATGCCGAAAAAGACCTCCTTCCTTTTTTATGGTTAAATATTACAAAAATAAATAATTCATACACAAATATATTATTAATCTTGTTTAGCAACTGTACAAGAATTGATTTTAAGAAGCTGTCGTCAAAAATAACCTCCTCTCTGACAAAAGAAAAATATATACAAGCCTTTATATTTACTCATATCAACAAACTCTCTACGAAATATTCTGTCTGCAGGATATGATGCTCCTAAAATCAATTCTCTGCTATTAACATGCTTATATGCTAATAGTGTGAAGACAGTGTACTAGCCAAGATTAAGTAAGTCCTCCTCTTCATAGCTCAATTTAAAAAATATAAAATATGCTCAGAGATGCATTGTGTCTCCCTACACAACATTTAAACCACTGCAGACATTTTAAATCTTTAATATTTTTGTATCAAGAAATTCTTTTTTTTTGGGTCTACTTCATGCCGTCTTACCAAAGAAATAATACAAGTAAGAAGTAACTTTCTTCTTTTCTAGAAGAAAGTTAGCAGCAACTGATTTAGAATATTTTTATTATCCTGTATGACAATATTGTTGCTTGGATTCAGAAGGAATTCATTATCAGTCTGGCAGTATGGATTGTCTGGGGATCTTGACGACACATATGCATAAGGTTGTACAAAGCTGTATATCTTTCTATGTAACTGAGAAAAAATGGGACAGGTTCTTCATCTTTCCTGCCTGCAGTGAGATCTGATTTTGAGGGATTTTGCCACCTGAATATGCTGTAGGTATCACTGATTCATCTCTTCAGTCATTTGGTAGCCAGCACCTGTGTACTTATTGCTGTTGTACAGTGCATATTAATTCAAATCCTGCAGATGTCTTTAATGCTTTATATTTTGCAAAGCAAGCTGAAATGAAACAATTTAGTTCCTCCCTGACAAAATTATCAAAATTTCATATTTGCTTTTGTTCCCAGTGTAAAAATTGTACATTGATGCAGTGCAGATTAGGGGTTGACCTGTTGGAAAGCTCTGTGTAGAGGGATCTAGAAGTCCTGGTTAACAAGAAGTTAACCATGAGCCAGCAATGTGCCCTCATGGCCAACAAGGCCAATGAGATCCTGGCCTGCATTAGGAGTGTTGTCATCAGATCGAGGGAGGTGATTCTGCCCCTCTACTGAGCTCTGATGAGGCCGCACTTGGAGTATTATGTGCAGTTCTGGGATCCCCAGTAAAAGAGGGATGTTGAGCTTCTAGAGAGGGTCCACTAAAGAGCAACAAAGGTGATTAAAGGTCTGGAGCATCTATCATGCAAGGATGGACTAAGCGAGCTGGCTCTTGAGCCTGTTTAGCCTCAAGAAGAACAGATTGAGAGGGAATCTTATAAATATATACAAACAAATACCTGAGGGGTGAATGTAGAGAGGATGAGGTCAATCTCTTCCCAGTGTTGGCCAGTAACAGGACAAGGGGTGATGGATATAAATTTAAACACGAGACATTCCATCTCCATATAAGGAAGAACTGCTTTATTGTGAGAGTGATAGAGCCCTGGAACAGGTTGCCCAGAGAGGTTGTGGAGTCTCCTTCTTTGGAGATCTTCAAAACTTGACTGATTGCGACCATGTGTCACGTGCTCTGGGTGTCCCTGCTGGAGCGGCGGGGGTGGGCTAGATGATTTCTAGAGGTCCTTTCCAACCTTAAACATTCTGTGATTCTGTGTAAAGCTAATTTGATCCTTTATTAATTAAAAAAAAAAAAGAAATCTATATGCAGGACTCATCTAAGTTCTAATGATTTGGGTAGACTCATCTGGATCAAAGCATCAGACTGTAAAGTCAGTAGGAATAAGTCCCCCAAGTTTTTCTACAGTGCATCTTATATCTGACTGAAATAGTAAATTCTAAGTAAGGACTCAAACCCAAGTGAAAGTTTTACACTACACCATCTTAATCAGAAATTTCATATTGGCCTTTCTAGAAGTCAAGTTTCTCAGCTCTGTTTAAAAGATATTTCCATTTTTTTTTTAACAAAATGGTATTTTTGAAATATACTCTTCCACTTCTAATCAGCTCAGTCATTACTGACACCATTTCTTAAGAATAAAGCCCTTGCTGCCATTACTGGCTTGCAAATATACTTGCCTGTTTGTTATTTCTTGAACACTTTGTGGTCCTGTCATCTGATCTCATGTTTATTTTGCAGGGACGTACACATGTTAAAAAATTTCTTAGGCTGGGTGATTAACTACAAGAGGTGAAGCACTGACTAACAAAACCGAAGCCAGTCTGTGGTTAGTTATTTCTGTTTGATCTTCAGTACTGTAGGGGAAAAATGCCAGTGATTTGTTGTGAATAAACATAGATTGAGCACTTGAGTCTTCAGCAAACCCTCTTACTTTTCTGAGGCATGCCTCTACTTCCCTGAGATATGGAATACATTTTAAGTGTGGGAAAGTTAAAAGTGAGCAAGTCTATTATTTTTAGAGAAGATCAAGATCCTGTGCAACCTAGATTCTGATTTTCTCCAGAGAATAGTTAATACCAGAATAAAGATGTGATTTAGGCTATGGAAATTATGCATAACTCTGTTTTGAGCAGTCCCAAAGAAAGACCTGCTGTTCATTTTTCTTTCTAAAAATCACTGAATTGCAGAACCCTTGAGTATTATGTTCCAAAAGGAATAAATGGATGGCATCAGGAACAGTGCTTTACATCTCTAACTGACATCTTACAGGGAGAAATGGGCAAAAACTCCTCATAGCCACACCCAACATATCCCAAATTACTGAAAGACCTGTAAGTTTTTAACATGTTCCTTAAAAAACAGCTCCTGAGATCTGGTAAATAATATTATTGTACAAAGTGTGTTAAAATTTTTCTTACCTCTTTCTGGTGTCTGCCCTCTCCAAGCTTTGTATCTCCTGAAAAACCTTTCAGAGTGAGGGGATACCATCATCAGCCTGTCCTGTGGTCATGACAGATGCTGGCTTGGGAACACAATATGCACTTCTCAGCACAGTCACAGGAATTTGAAGTGGGAAGGAAGCGATTTTAATTCTTTCCATTTATACAGTAAAATACACTTCCTTGGTGTTAGCCTTTTTTTTAAATTTGTTCTGTAGTTATGTTTTTGTCTTCCCCTTTGCAGAGAATAAATGGCTGTACAAGATGTACATTTAATTGACCCCTCCTTTAAGCTCAACTAATTCTTTTCTTCCCTACTCACATTCTCTACATTTCCCTCAGATTGGATACAATCATATCAGATTGCTTTTAATGACATTTTGAGCTTGGATTCTTAACCTGCCTCTACTAGATGAAATGTTTTTAACATCATGTGAATGGCTTGCTTGCCCTCTCCTATTCTTGACTTCCAAAAAGGAAGAGATTTTTTTTGTCTGTCATCCCTTTTTCTTTCAGATATTTCTGTGAGTACAAGACCTTGACACACCATCAAGTTATTCTCACCATTTTCTTTCTCCATGCCAATGATTTTATTTCTGTGTTTGGTCTTTTCTCATTTCTCACAGCTGGGCTTGAGTTACATTGGAAGTTCTCTATTTTTGGCCTTTGACTGTCAATTTTATTGTGAATATATGTAACCACATCTTGAGATTCCTTCTCCATTTATTTGTGTATAATAACCTGTACTCACTAATTCGTTATACTTAGTTGTCACTGCTAGTACTTAAAGACATAGTCTCTGATTCAGGGCATAGATTGTGGAAATTCTAGAGAGGATCCTGTGTAGAATGCAAAGATGATTAAGGGACTGGAGCATCTATCTCCAAAAATGAGATGAGAAAAACTAAGTGAGCTGGGCCTGTTTAGCCTAGAGAAGAGAAGACTGAGAAGGATCTGATCGATACATATAAGTACTTGAGGGGAGAATGTAGGGAGGAGGGGGCCACACTTTTCTTGGTGGTGGCCAGACAGTGGAAGTTCCATCTCCATATGAGGAAGAAGTTATCCTACTTACTGTTATCCTACTTACTGTTAGGATAACAGAGCCCTGGAACAGGCTACCCAGAGAAGTTGTGGAGTCTCCTTCTCTGGAGATCTTCAAAACCCACCTGGGTGTGACCCTGTGCCATGTGCTCTAGGTGTCCCTACCTTATCAGGGGAGTTGGACTTGATGATCTCTAGAGGTCCCCTTCAACCTTAATCATTTTGTGATTCTGTTTATCTGGAACTATGATTGCTGGGGAAATGCACTACCTCTTGGCATTTTTCCTTGGAACTCTAATTTGGCCTGTTTTTTCTAGGCATTGAGCACTACAGGATTTAGTATTCTTTGCAAGTGTGTCCAGACTTGTTAGGGAGTATTCAATATACACTATATAGTAAGAGAGATAAAAGTATTGTATTCATTCCAAGCACATTTTAGCAGGTGAGTATGACTGCTAAATATCACAGTGAGATTGCTTGTATACAGAATTCTGGTCTAAGTACGAACAACTTATGAAGAGACCATGAAAGGTTTTTGCAAACAGACTTTTCTCCTACATTTAACATCATTTTCTTATCAGTTAAAATATATCTTGTACTGAGACCTGAGAGCTTTCAAGTTACCCTTAAGGAGGAGCTTTAAGAACGTTGTTATTAAGAAGATTATTTAGGTATAGAGCTTTAAGAAAATTAGAAATGTATAGCAAATACACTAAAGTTGCTTCATAAGACAATTTGGAAGACTACTTGGAAATCAAGCTGCTAGATCATGCTCCTAACAGACTACTAGAGTAAATTCTGTTATCTGAAATCTGTAGGGGATGTAGCACCCTCTTTGCCGTTTACCGCATCACAGTTATTCTGATTAACTCCTTTTGAATGAAGATCCAATTTAAAAGTTTGATTTCTCCATAAGTGACTTTCTGTGTTTCACAACTGTAATATTTATTCTAAGTATCATATCAAAAATGACTTATTCCTTATTATTGCCATATTACATATACTGCTTAACCATTTAAGTGAAAACCCAACAGCTGGGCCATAGCAACATATTGTTTTGTTTTATTTGTTTGACAATGACTGGGACAAAAATTTTAGACTTTCTCAACTGCTATAAATCAACATAGCTTCACAGGCATAATAGAACAATATTCAGGAACCTGCAGCCAAAGATTTATCTGACCCCTAGTCTGTAATGATCATTGTTCAGGAAGACGACTGAGTGGTTCAGGAGACTAATCAGGGGGTAATGGATATAGCTTTGAATGCAGCCTTCTTCTGTCATGATAAGATCTAATGGAACAATATAAAATAAGTTGAATATCTGATATTCCAGTTCTCATTAACAAAGGTTTCATAGTTTTCACAATCTCAAAACATAAAGAAAGAAGTGAATAGGCTTGAAGACCTACCTATTCTGTTACCATCCTGCACTTCAGAGTGCTATCAAAGCATATGGGATGAAAAACATAAGAGGCAGCTACTATTCCTCTTGTTCCTTGTGTTTAAAAAGCAGTCGCTAGTCTACTCCTTTATTGCTAGCACTCATTTAAAAAGGTACTGGGGAAAGTATTTCATTTCACACTAGCAGCCCATCCTCCTGCCCTCTACATATTTAATCCAGGGTGTGGTACATGTTTAATAGCTTGGAGCAAGTAGGAGATCCAAGTTAAACTTGGAGCAGGTTTTCTGTCTTCCTTCTAGGCTTGAAGTTTGCTACTTCTGTCTGCATTAGGCCTGAATAAAGTCTTGTATGCTTGAAAGTATTTCTGTTTTGCTACAGCATCAGTTGGCCTAGTAAAAAAAAAAATACTATCTTTCACACAGTAATAAATACCAAAGACTGACATATTGACATATCACAGGTCATTAAATTCCCCTAGATACCCTGTAATTGAACACAATAGCTTGTGTTTCAGATAAAACATACAATGTTTTGCTAAAGCATAACTTCCTGAAAGGCAGCCAGTATTGTTCTTGAGACCTTAGGAGATCAAGAATCTATTGATTCCTTTGATAGATTATCACAGCTGTTTGTTTCCTTATAGTTGAGAAAAGGTATGTCTTATTTCTCAATTATAGTATCTTGACTTCAGGTTTTGGATCTTGTTTTTTTTTTCTGTTATTCTTCTGTAAGATTAGAGAACCCTTGTATTTTCTCCCAGTGAAGGCACTTAAATGCTGTATTCAAGTCACCTCTCAATCTTTTTGATAAACTACATAGATTAAGCTCTTTAAGTCACTTACAGCAAGGCTCAGGAGTGCTACTGCTAGCTCAAGTATTCAAACCTATTGTGATCAAAACTTCCTAATTAATGTCATTGGAAATGGACAGCTCTTTGTGAGTGGGTGAACCTCGCAACAGGTCTTAGCTGATGAGCTTGATAATGGGGACTGAAATAGTGACATGTTAGTCATCTATAATTATGCATATACTCTTGAAGACAACAGATACCACTTTTCATCTTTAAGTGGCTTGTGCATAGGAGAAGATATATAGTGGAATGAATGAAAATTAGAAACTCTACAGTGTCATTATTCCTTTCTTATTTTAGATGCTTTCTTCTGTCTTGGCATTTCCTCTTCTGCTTATTTTTTAATGCTACTTTATAAGACCAAATTGATGGCATAATTATTGTCACATTTATATCTGTAAAACATCTTCTTTAAAGTACCTCATCTGAGTTTCTTTACAACTTAGAATAATTGTGGGTATATTTAAGACAGATAGATTCTTCGGATTTTCATGTTTCTGCATCTCTGCAAAAAGTTTGGTGTCAAAAGATTCAAGGCCATATATAGACATGAAAAAATTCCTTTGTGTCACTGCTTCAATAGCAATATGCTGTGTCTGATTTTATTTCTACCGTAATTAGAAAACTACCCCTAAGGTATCATTCATCATGAGCAAATCCTGGAGGAACTTATTTCTATTTGCAATCTGAAAGCAAGACTGATTTTTTCCCTTCAGTTTTGCCTTTGTGACTGTCTTAATGCATAAATTACCCCACCTATGGTCAATCTGCCAAAGCATTTATGATTCATATCTTGTGGAAATTATATGGAGAAAAACTTGAACCTAAATGCATTCCCCAGATTTCTACTGTATGTGGAATATATTAAAGCTGAGCCTGTGATATGGGAACAACAGTTCACATTGCAGCTTATTTATTCCCTACTTCTAATGACTTGAGCCAGACTATGAGAGCCAAACTATGTAATGTCATGAGAATCATATCTGCTCCAGATATTGCTCCAGTTCTTTGTCATCACCTTTCAGCACCTACCTATTCATTGTCAATGTTGTCAAATCTGACAGCACTTTAAGCAAGGACAGAAGTGGACAGAGCAGAATTTGAATGAAATGTCTTCACATTCGCTTTTAGCAATGTCAGTTCCTCACCATGCTCAGTACTTCAGGCTTGCTTGTGATGAGACTTCCATTAATATTGGAAATACATTCAAAACAAAAAATTGTGGATGATAGAATTGCTTAAATGCTGTTGCACCTAAAAGTAGAACATGATCTACATGCATATAATGCACACAGCTTTATTTTGCATGTGCATGTGGCAGTGACACAAAGTGAAATGCTAGACAGGGCTGCAATATCAAATTGTAGTGGTGCTTTTGGCTTGCTTTTTGGCTGACTGCCCTGCAGTGGGGAGTGGAGGGTGGTTGCTGAAAACACTTTATGTTAATCATTATATTTCTAAGATCAAATTCAAACCAGAATTAAGGTCAATAATAAGCCCTGAATTGTGGTGACTAGTGATAAAGAATGATTTCTTACTCTAAAATAAGGTGTTTGGAGAAGATGCAAATATGCTATATTTATCATCATCAGTTGACTCATTCTGTTAGCTAAGGAGAGCTAAAGAGCAGGATGAAGACTGAAGCCACAAAGTTCATTCAGAGCTGACACCAGATTGGCCACCCAGCCACAAGCAGGAGTGGTGCTTGGAGGATGCTATTTTGTATGGGAAGGTCTCTCCCATGGGCCACCTCTGAATTCACCCTTCAGGCAATCAGATATATGATAGCATATTTGTCTTACTCCTGTTATAAGACAGCCAGCTCAACCAAGTAAATGCTTACACCCAGCTCAACCAAGTAAATGCTTGCTATTTTACACAGTTTTATCACAGAATATGGGATATTTTCATTCTCAGTTGATAGAATCCTGTAATTAAATAACCAGCATTATAAATCTTTTTTTTATTTATTTTTCCAGATATGTAAGTAAAACTTTGTTCTTGCATCATCAATAAACATTTTCTGTTTATCATTTGTAGTCTGCAGAGAAAGCTGAAAATGTGAGCACAGAGTACCCTAAAGACACAATCCCCACAAAACAAAAAAAACAGAATTTCAATGCATTATCTTTGAAAAAAGATTTTAAGGACTAGTCAAAATATCATTATTCTTTTGTAGCTGGTTCTATGATTTATGAACATTGTGATCACCACAATTATGTTATAATAATTTCCATTTGAAACAAATGTCTGGTCTTTTATGAAGCATGACACTTGTTGTTTCAATATGTTGTGACAGTATTTTCAATTTCCTTAAAGATTCTGTGATAGTGTGGAATACTTTCAGGGCCAAAGCATTCAGTGAAAGACTAAAGCAATTAATTTCTTTCCCCCAAATCTATTAAATATGCCTTCTTGACATCTTGAGCTTTCTTCTTTTGTCCATCATGTTGATATCCTGCATACACTTCAGGAGTCTTTATGTTTTCAAATTGCTGTGATGATGTTATGCTCAGCTTTAGCATATGTATACATACACTTTGTAAGGCAAGAAGTCAGAGAAAAGCATTTGGCAAAAATAGATGAATTTGTGAGGAGTACTTTCCTTTTGTTGCAGAAAAGCTGGATTTATTGATAGGATAGAATAATGTTTTGCTAGAATGCTTGGAAATGGTGAGGGAGTGGGTTAACAGAATGAAGTGAGAGGACGAAGTCTGTCTGTTTTCATGTCTCTTCTGAGAGTACTAGTCCAAAAAGACGTTGTATTTGACCTAGAGAAATGCTTTTCTCAAGCACACAAATACATAGTTCCTGGCATGAATGATTTATCAGGACCCAATGTGATGATGAGTCCCTCAGAGGAAGAAAATGCCTTTCATATTTTCCTTTGACTTTAAGGAAAGAAGGAGAATAACAAAGCTGAGCATTTAGCTAATAGAGGCTTTTTCTGGGGGGAAAAAAAAAAGGATCATATAAAGGTTTAAGAATCTCAGAATTGTAAGTAGCAGAGAGTAAACTTTGCTCTGTAAACCAAAGAGAAAAAAAAAAAAAAAGTTCTGCAGCAGAAAGCAAATCGTTAGAAGATTCTGCTGCTAACGTGAGCTGGGACAGGGACAAGCATAAAAAATTCAGAGTTGTGTGAAAACATGGAAGTTGAATATGGATGGGACCATCTAGCAACAGGTTTGTGGCCTCTTCACATTCAGTGACAAGAGGCTCCAATCAAATACAAGATTTAATCACCAGTTAGAGAAGCTTGGATCAAAAACCATTAGCAGTGGAAGTCAGGGACTTCACAAAGAAGTCAACTGAACAATTCCTGTCTTTAAATTTACCAAAACACTGGTGGTGAGAGAAAGTGTTGGTTATTGCTTTTTTTATCTGTTGATGGTAAATTAAAGCATTTATATCTTCTATAATCTTTCAGCACTTGTAAAAAACACTATCTTACTAACTAAATATACAGATAAGTAAGATCCTCTTTCCCTATCTTGCATGGAGTTATGTACAGTTTGTCAATGGGATAGGTGAGTTGCAACATTATGTGAGAATTTAAGAATCTTCATTTTTTTTCATCATGCTATCACTGAAGAAGAGCTTTACACCTTTTAAAACGGCATACTGAATCATAGAATAACCTAGCTCCTTGTATTTGAAGTCAGTAGAACTTGCTTCAGGTTATACAGGAAGTTTATGATTTTACAAACTGTTTTCCAAGGTTAAGTATAGGATTGCTCTCAACAAGAAATTCTCTATACTGAAACACAAATATCTCATGAACAGAAAACAGCCTGTGCTCAGCCTCTGCTTTTAGCTTAATTAGCCTGCATGGACTTTTGCAATCTTCTATCCATGGACCTGTATTTTTCTTTATTACATTTAGGTACATGGTCTGGACTGTGGTAGGCAGGATGCTTCTTATTTTCTTGCCAAGAATAATGATGAATGAGCAGGATAAGTGAGATGTAAATTGGTGATAAAAGGAATTTCCACATATGCCTTGCCAAATGGATCCACATTCTCTGAATGAATCCACTTTCTGAAGGAAGCAAGCTGCCCTCTATTGACTAGCAGACAGAATTTGGCCCTTTTCCTTTGCTGCTCATTCTGGATGAGGGATTAAGTGTTTGAATCCCATGTTGTCTCTTTGTCAGAGAAGCAGATATGCCTGCTTTTATGGGCCACAATATTGAAATATAGTGTGAAATTTGGCAAAAGATAAATAAACATGAAGATGTCACTTTCACACTATCTAAAATATTTCTCTCATTTTTTTTCAGCTTCATTGCAGAAATGATAAATATGTGAGTTTGAATTTTAGAATAATTTTCTATTCTATGTGCTTCTGGATTAATTTTATTACTGCGGGTAGGCATCCAGCCACATACGCAGAACTTAGAGGATGAATACTGTGTTGAGCCAGTAAACATAGACAAGTGTGTGAGCTCTGCTCTAGGTGATTATATATGGTATGGGGGTAGATCTGAACACAGAACAAAGCTAAGGACATCAGGCACTGGGACTTTTTAATGTTCTAAGTTGTGCTGTAATAATTTAACATATTTTTGACGCTGAATACCCTGCCCATAAGCAACATTTTCTACTATGTCCAGAATTCAGGTGACATTTCATGACATCCTGAGTAAATGCTGCAAAAGTTCAATGTGAAATCTTTGTGTTTATTGAACTTAGTAGAGGCTGCTACAGTTTAGAAGAATTTATAGGGCTGTATTAGACAGCAGAAGTGATAGACCAAGTGTTTCTGTGTGTGATGTGTACCAACTCTACTAAATATTGCCATGTGAATCAGTTATATGCTCTGATAGTGTACAATGTTTTCTTGAAATCTTAATCCATTATCCTGGTTAAAAGAGCCTGGATCACAATATCGTGTCCAAATATATAATTAATTCATGTCCTGTCATTATGCCCCATGCTTCTTTGATGATCTGAAATCTCTTTTGCTGTCGTAAAAGGTCAGGTCAAGGAAGTTTCTGTCTGTACTTGGCTATATTTCTTTTCTGAATGACAGAAGGTAGCGAAGCACCCTGCACTGCTAGGAGAGTTTTGGGATTTCGATTGCTGCTCTGGCAGCTTGAGAAATGTTTTTAGGAATGTGAAGACATGAAATGTGCCCCCAGACACATTTGCTCTGAGGCAAAGGGCAAATGCTTGAACAAAGAAGAAATGCTGCAACAGCTTTTCATTCTGTTTA
>JAVCKT010097280.1:0-11896 GCA_032273925.1 Rhynchotus rufescens | reverse complement strand
CTGCAGTTCATAGGGGGTCGCCTTAGCAGTAAAGACAGAGGCAAAGAAGGCATTTAGTAACTCTGCCTTCTCGGCATTCTCCGTCACCAAGGCTCCTTCCCCATTCAGCAGTGCGCTAACATTTTCCCTCGTCTTCCTCTTGCTGTTGACATACTTATAGAAACCCTTCCTGTTGTCCCTGACTTGCCTCTCCAACTCTAATTCCACCCGGGCTTTGGCTTTCCTCATTTCGCATCTGAAGGAAGGACAAGAATGTCGCAAATCTCACTCTGGAAGGTTGCTGAAAGCAGAAGAGTGTTTTTGAGATTTCCTATTGCAATGAATGGGAAACTAAAAAACATAGCCAAGGATATGGGAGTGAAAAAAAAAAGTTGATTCTTTAAAGTAGCACTCTTGGAGCAATACAAAGATACTTGGACCGGGTGGTGCCAAGCTATAAATCAGCACCAGCTCATGAAGTACAAGAGTACCCTCTGCACCGGATTTCTAGGTCTAGGGTTGGTCTGTGCACAGTCAACCCAAGCCTGTCTGAATCTGCTGTGTGAACACGTTGCCATCCTATCAGTAAATCCAGCCAAGACAGTGTCACAATGGGCAAGAGAGAAGGTGCTTCAGGTCCTTGAACAAAGAGTTCAAGTGGGAGAAATCTCAGCAAAGAAAAGAAATCAAGATGGCAAGGAAGATGGCAGGTTTGCAGCTGCCTTGTGCAAACTATGGCGTTTTAGGTGATATGGTTGGGAATTCAAAGCTTTGAAAGCAAGGCAGATCTTTTCATTTCAGAAATGAACAATAACCATTTATTTTGTTATTAGTCATAATTGTTAACAACATCTTTTTAATCAGAAAGATGACTGCAGCCTGAAATCAGTCAGTAGCAGGAAGCTGAGGATTGACAAGAACAGAAAGGTCAAACAGGCCTGGAAAAGAAAGAGGGAGAATCTGGGAATGACCCACACATTAATGCAGCCATTCCAGAAAGGACTGAAAGCCCCAAGGCTTCATTAACCCAAGCTGAGAACCCCACTGATGCTCACAGAAATGTCAAATTCAGCTGCGCTCAGTGACATGAATGAAATCTAGATCTGGCAGAGCTAATATCATTTATATTTTTAAAACCAAGATGTTTCTGAACTCAATGATAATTCCTGGATCTCGCCATGCCTGCTGGAATGATTCAAGGAGGAAGGGTGGACATGGTGCTGTGATAGGTTGGCATAATGTTCAGAATAACTTCTCACTTGCACTGATTCACTTTCTGTGGATGTGAATTTTAACATTCCCACATGCTTTCCCCGTGTCTGTGAGAATTACAGTTGCACTGAATGAGTGAAATTAGAAGTTGTCATTGGAATTGTTACTGTATCATGAGGAAAGGAGCTTGTGCATTTCAAAAGATTTGATCTTCGTCATATCAGCTTGAACATGGTGTCCACATCTGTGTATGAAAATGGAGGTACAGCACCTCTAATGAGGGATTCTTGGGACAAGGGATAGGGGCACTTTCCTAGTGTGAAATGATTTGTGAAAAAAAAAAAAAAAAACACTTGAGAGTGAAGGAAATACTTTGCCTTAGTAAGAATAAGGTGCTATTGTTTTGGCACTTAATCAAAGGGCTATTTCAGGTGTTTTAATGGATGAACTACAACTCCATTAGATCTTTTTTGAGGGGACTTTCTGGATAAAAAAAAATACTTTTCCTTTACTTTTAACTCTTAATATTCCTGATATTCCACTTTGGGGTATATATGACTATTACACTCAGAGAATATAAGATTGTTCACCAGAGCTACATCTTTTCTCTCTCTCTCTTTTTTTCTTTTTTTTTTTTTTAATGCATGTGTGTATATATTTTTAGAAAGATTTATCGGTGCCCTTAAAGTTGCTACTCGCGCTCAGTGTTTGGCACAATCACTCTACTCATTGGCAAAGGTCTTGCTGACCTCCACGGGCACCATGCATGGTTTTGCATAGCAGTCCTCTGGGCCTTGCACCATCTCACTTATCCCACACATCCCATTTTTTTCTTATTGGGATATAAAATGTGGACTGATCCTCTCACCCACTTGCTCCAAACACTGCTTGGCTCTCTGGTGGTGATCCCTCAGGACTGTTCATCCCTGAGCCCTGGACCTTGCTTTGAGCCACTTCTCCCACTGCATCTGCTCTGTGAGTGCCCGTTCCAGGTGCCTGCAGTATCCATCAGGCCTCAGCTGAGCTACAAAGATAAATATCGTTAGAAAGGCTGGGTAACTCCTTCAGGTATCCCAACTGCTTCCAAGCAGGGATTACCAACAGAATTCAAATAAGTCATCAGAGAAGAAGAAATTTGAAATTAGCAGGAAAAGAGTTGGATTTACGTCTTCAGCTTGGGTAGAATACTCAGAAAAATGTAGCTGCCTTTTTTGTTGTCCTGAGAGCAGGATATGAGGTAGGTTCATACATATATTTTGTCTGAGATCAAAGCTGTGAAGGAGAGTGATCTTGTGATCTAGAACTTCAGCCTGCTCCCCTAGGATCATGCCCTCACATACCCATGATGATGACAGCATTATGGCATTGTGAATCTCTCATATGACCACTCTGTGGTGATAAAAAATGCAGGAAGGAAATCACTTTGCTTCTGAAAACTGTCAGCATCGCTCTTTTATGTCACCATGGAACCAAAACATCCAGTTTTGGGATCTATATACAAGATTCTTCCTGTAAAAATTAATTACTAGAAGAATCACTTGTGTTTTTGTGTTTAAGAAGGATCTTCCTAGAAATTCCTCTGCTCTGCATCTCCCCCATCTCCTGTGCAGGGCACAGGACAGGTTGTAGTCTGGTGCTCGAAGAGTCCATCCAGGAGAGATGCCTCCCTTTGCTAAATTTTATAAAAACTAGCTGACATTCCTGAAAAAAAGTGCACAGTTTTGGTTCAAAGAAGTTTTGTACACGTAGGAAAAGATAGGGAGTTTTGCATGACCAAAGCCTTTAGTTTCAACAAACTTTGCTAATTAATAGAATCAGACTGATTTCACTGTATTTACAGTTTATTCCCTAGCTAGTTAAAATAGCACTTTCCAAGCATGTTACTTCATGTTTCTTTATTAATATATTAAACTAGCTAAGAACTTTCCCTGCTCTTTTTATTCCTTCATCAGAGGCATTTTGCTTTGAAAGCTTCTCTGCTATTCTGTAACAAAAGCAACTAATAACCAGGAGTGTAAAACTCATGTTACAATTATATAAGCCTATATTTAATTCTCAGAAGAGGACAGGTCCTCTTGGTCTGGTAGAAAGAATGAAAGAAATCAGTGTTTTTGCTGCTATATGCAAAGTAAAACAGTTGGAGAAATGAAGACTTTCCTGCAGAAACTTTTTTGCAGGTAGTTAAAGTGGATACACGGGCAGCTAAACACTCAAAATGTACCCTAGAAAGTGAAGGTGGGGCACAGAATATGTCTTTATTTCCTATGAGCCACAGCAGTAGCTATGCTCTGAAACTGGGAACCTCCCCATGACCTGGTGGTTCCCTAAACGCGAGTGCTTCCCTTGTGGCAAACCTGGACATCAGCAAGCCTGACTCCTGCTAGGGACTATTGGTGACTTTGGTAGAGCTCCAAAAGAAGGGGAACAACCTGAAAGGTGCAATACTGCAGCTAGCTCAGAGGCCGCTTGCGGTGCCCTGGCTCGGGACAGCGATCTTTGCAAGGGTATAAAGCTTCCTAGGTGCTGACTACGGGAATAAAAGGCAGAGAGTGCTGAGGGAATTAAGGATGGAGCCAATAATTTTCCATAACAAGGACCATGAGTCACCAAGGAGCTTTGTTTGTTTTCCAGCAGAGTCATAAAAGCACCATCCACTTATCTGAATAAACACAACAATACACAAATTATTCCTGAGGACCTCATAAAACCTGTATTAATGACTCTAGAGACAAACAACACAAATTAACTCTAGAAACATATTT
The DNA here is from genome assembly GCA_032273925.1 of Rhynchotus rufescens. Classification (NCBI taxonomy): domain Eukaryota; kingdom Metazoa; phylum Chordata; class Aves; order Tinamiformes; family Tinamidae; genus Rhynchotus; species Rhynchotus rufescens. Next base: position 7,943 of record JAVCKT010097280.1, on the reverse strand, counting down.
TCTGTTTTAAAGTCTGCTTTTTAATCTTCTTCCTACAATCCGACAACCCAAAACAGCCTTCAAACAAAGAACAAATGGGCTCTTCAATTGCAAAATCAAGTAAAAATACATTTTTAGGACTGTGGGTTTCTTTCCTTTTGGACTTTACAAATAGTTAAAATGTCTAGCAAAGGAGAAATAAGAGGAGCTGAAGAAAATAAAAATAAACATCACTTAGGCCAGGATTTTTTGTTTATTTTATAATGTATCTAAATAGTTAGGGTCATGAAGGGCAAAATACTTCATTGAGACTAATGAACTGTGGTTACTGAATCTGAGAATAACTATCTCTGCTTTGTTTTTGCTTTAGTGTCATCACAAAACCTGGAATGTCTTAATGTACTCATTTGCACTGCGTTAGAGCAGCGTAAATAATAAACGTGGTTATTCTGACCTCCATGATGAATCCACTTTTCATTTCCATGAGATTTGAGTTTCACCCCAAATAGTATATGCTGAGTATTGATTATTCTTGATTCTTTGTCACTTGCTGTTGGGAAATATGCCACACTGGCTGGATGAAGCTCTGGAGCCCTGACCCAGCTCAGTCACCCTGCTTTGAGCTCCCTCCCCTCCTCTCCTGGTCCAGCAATTCACTTTTATTTCCACAAAGAGGAATATACTGCTGTTCTGTTGTTTAATTCAATTGGAATGAAATAACCTCAGGTTGGTTTATCACAGATATTCCGTTTGGGGATTATCAAAGATGGCTTTTGCAGCAAATTTTCTCTACTTCCCTGTCACATTCACCCTTCACAACACTTGTTATCAGCCTCATCTACAATGAGATTCCTCGCAAGAGATTACACAAGCACTGATTAAACAAAAGTTCAAATTAAGTGTCAGTAGGTAGCAGAATATTGCCAGCAAGAGATATATCATGGTTTCGCAAAGACTAAAAATGACTGTCAGGAAAGTTTGCTACCTTTCTACTTCTTTCATGTCTGCTGCTTCTAGTTGAAAAATTACAGATCTTTTTGCACTCAGCACAGCTAACTGAAAAAATGGATTTTTTTCTGGTCAAATATTAGGTTTTGCAATATTCAGTTAGTACCTATTACGCACTTGCAAAGGGTTGCCTAGATTCACAGTAGTTTACATTCACATGTAGGCTTTAGAAAAAATACTTTAAGAAAAAAAAATGTTAGAAAATGCCTGATGTGCCTCCTAATTGTGAAGAAGTCGATATGTCGATATCCAGGGCTGGATTCAGAGGAGAAGAGCCTCACATAAAAGGCTTGGGTTGTCCAATGGAGCAGGGCACAGTCCTGGTCCCTGGCTGAGGACACAGACGGGAGGCAGCATTTAGGTCAGATCTGGTGTTGCAAGCCTCAGGTAACTTTAGAAATGCCTGAAATATTCATGTAAATTATGCCAATTATGCCTATACGTGTCTGAATTCGCTCTGAGAAGAATCAACAAGGTATTTTACCCTATGCTATATAATTCTGCACTAAGTATATTCTTCAGTGCAGGAACGAGCAAACTTTTACTTCTGTCAAAGCACGAGCAGAAGTTATGATCCCTTTACTGTTAGAATTATCTCCCCTTTTCTGTTTATTACTGCACTGACTGTGCTAGCAGGACCTCCATGCTAGCACAGCACTTGTTTCTTGTTTTCTATCAGCAAGGTAATTTTTCCAGAGAAGTAGTTGCAATAAATCCTGGATATGGCAGGGCTGTTATTGTCATGAGAGATCTCCATTCTACTCAGCCATCCTACTATCCACAACTGAATAGACTGGACTCTTCTTTGGGAGCTCTTGGGCTCTCAAGCTTGACCCATCTTGAGCATCCCTGGCAGAAAACATGCAGTTGTGAAACACAGCTCATGCTGCAGGGGAACACCCAGGGCATCCCAGACACCACTTCATGGGTTATATAGTGTATTTTTTATATTCATATAGTCATGTATTCAAAGGTAAACTTAACCTCCAAAACAGTGTTGACCCAGGTGGGACCAAGCAGGTGGTTCCCTAATGAGCTGGGAAACCTTTAACTGGCTACAGAACTGGACTTACATCAACTGTTTGACTTTTGCTGGTGAAGTAGCTTGTGCTCGTGCCCCCAGTATATTTATAAGGTGAAGTGTATGTATTATTGTGGTATCAATATCAAGTTGGTAAAACAGGAAGGTTTCCAAGAGCACCTTCTAGATCAGACCGAGGAAAGCAATGCAGCAACTGGCAACAAATGTGTAACAGGTGGCATAAGTACTGAAATGCGTGTGGTCTTTCACAAATTGAAGCCATACCATGTTTTCTAAAGACTTTCACAATCACAGAGTCTTGTAGATGCCCCTGCTGTAATATCTCATGTTGGTGCTTTACAGCCTTTTGCAACACAGCAGAGCTGTCCTGGGAGTGGAAGGAGTGTAGATGCCTTCAAAGCTGCTACTTACTGTTCATTCCCTACTCATATTTTGCTATTAAGTGAACTAATTTATAGCTTCATAGAAGTCACTGCAACCATGACAGCAAATCCTGCAACTTGCTGAAACCAAGGGAAAGATTCATATTTACTTTGGAAAGCTTTAAATCAGATTCCGGGAATGCTTTGACATATGCAGCGACCTGAAGACAGTTCAAGGTAAAAAATATACCAGGGATATATATATATATAAAGGAAAATAATATCAGTAAAGAAAGAAGGATGGAAGACAGTAGCCCACAAAACTCACCCCTCACATGTGAAGCCTCACATGTGAAGCCTCACCCTCAAGACAAAATCCACCCCACACATGTGAAGCGTCAGGAAATTGCTGCAATTCCCATTGCTGAAGTATAGATTTCAGCTGACCTGCTTCTGACGGGCTCGCTCATGTGAGCTGGTGCTCACATCGAGACCAGGACCGCCAGCCAGAGCCGTCTAAAGTGCCCTAAGTGAACAGCCCTCGCCTCTTTTTAGACACAGTTGATGAGGAAGGAAGGGCAAGGCTGGCTTTCCCTCAGAAACGAGACCAGAGAAAGGCAGGAAAAGCCCAAAGCCATGAGGTCTGGTGGCCTCGTTCATGTTAACTGCTGGAATTTGCACATACAGCAGCTCATGCACTAGTTGTAATTTACAGATGTTTCAGGTGAGTGACTTTAAGTTGTCCTGTCAAGGCTGTGCCTTGAGGCAAAGCCTCAAGGACAGGTTTGGCATAAGGAGTGCAGAGAAAGGGTTAACGATTCCCTCATGCTAGCCAGCACCTAACTCAGGACTGATACAAAGTGCTGTGTCCCTATACAGAGCATTCTTTCCTATGGATAGTCTCCTTATATTCATTGGAAACATCAGATTTGAATGTTCACATTGAAAGAGTTAAATCAGGCTTTAGGAAAGTCAATTTATCCTTCCCACAGAAAGAACAGCGTAAAAGAGGCAGCTAGCTGATTCTGCTTACTTTTTTACTTTATAGACCATTAGCTGGGCTGTTAGCTGTCCTCTGACCCCTGTTTCATTAGTACCTAAGCCTTTGAAGGGTGTTTACTAATTTTACAATCCAATCCTTAATAAATTGACCTTTCTTTCATAAATTTCTCCTAATCACAATTTTGGTTACTGAGGTGGTATCTGACCAAGTGAAACCTAAGCTTCACAGACTCCACTTCAATCTTTTGGTGTGATAATTTCCAGAGGCAGCTGAAACTACCTTGAAAATTGCTCTAGCACCATGGCTCATAAACCAGCACACCTACAGAAGAGCAAGTATTTCATGACAGTTATTTCTCAATCACTGCTTTTTTAATTTCTTTGGAATCACAGTCCTTTTTGTGTGTAAAAATACCAGTGACTCTGACATGCTCTTATTCCAATATTAAGCAGTAATTAAGATTGGATATCTGTTGGAAAAGATTTTGTAAAAACAGGTTTTTCCTTTACAGGACAACAAATAAAAATCTGAGATTCAATTAATCAGATCATATATACATAGTATTCTTAATTATTGCAACTATCAATTTAGCAGTCTGAAGAACACTTTTAGATAGTGATTGCCACTCTTTAGATTTTTCTTAAGAATAAAATCATGCTTAAAAATGCTGCTTTCCAGTTCTATAGAATCCAGAAGGATGAGTGCTTTGTAAGTGCTATTCGTGGCATCTTCATGAAGTCATTGCTCTTAGCTTTGGTACAGACAAGGAAACATCAATGCATATCATTAGATTGTTTTAAAATATTGATTTTACATAATATTTTTCATCATAAAATATTGATTCATATATTGTTTTCCCTCCAAAACTGATAAATCGTGGAAAAAATCTCATTTTTGTCATCTTTAAATGTGAAGATCCTGGCTGCCAGTTTAATTGATACTTGATTTGAAATTTGAGTCAGTTTATTGTTAAAAAAAAGAAAGAAATACTTTCTAATACTTTCTAATGTATTATTACTTCAGATTGAGAGCTTTCATTTGATTTCTTGATTTGGCTTGTGAAACATATTTTTGCACTGCACTGCAAAACATCACAGGAGACTACTCTGTGCTCTGCTCCAGCGGCTGGAGTGCCTGGCTTGCCCACAACTTAGCAAGGGGACTGAGCCTAGGACCTCTAGGTCAGACAGTAGTTTTCACCATTCGGCTCCGCTAGAAGGAGCTTCATCCACCTCTCTGGGCAGCCTGTGGAAGGCAGAGTAACTCATTTTGTATTTTTCTACTCAAACAAATGAAAGAAGATCTGAAGATAGGGCATAAGCCCAGCTCTCTGGAGCTCTGTGTTAAGCCCTTGCTCCCTCAGCCAATATTTTATCGTGATGGTATCAGGGAAACCAGATACAGAAAACTTTTTTTGTTCTCCCTGCCAGCTCTCAGTTAACCTTCAAGCCCTTTGGATTAGGAATATGGTTAATTTGTGTGTCTCATACTTTGTTTGTTGACGTCCAAGTCATTCTGCAATGCTCCTTTCTGGGAAAGTGAGCAGTAAGGATTGACTTTAGGGGAATCTTAGTTTGACAAATGTGGGAGGTTTCCATGTTTGGAAAAAACGTTCCAGTTTTCTAGTGATTACTTTTTTGTACACATGCCCAGAGAAATGGCTACGAGCCCACTTAGAACTAATTAATAAATACATTCAGGGCCCTGGGCGGTTTTAAGGCCAGTTTAACCCACTCTGTGGTTCATTTCATAGACTGTGGAGCAGAACAACTCAGTAGTCACACATCACTTTGTAATGAAGACAGTAGCTATGAGAAATAATCTTCTTTCTTCACTATTCAGTACTAAACACTGGCCCTGATGTACATTTCAGATTTAGAAGAAAATCTCAGTCTTAGCAAGGCTGATGCTCATTGCTGAGTAGAAACCCTGCTTTTTTTTTTTTTTTGCTCTGCTTTTCGTGGTGTCTCCTCCTCATCAGCAACTGCTGGTCACTCAGATCTGAGTGATGCTTATCAGCAGCTGCAAGTATCAGCACAGCCCAACTCCGGATTCGTCGCCGCTGCAAGGCTGCTCTCCGTTTTCCTCTTCATCCTTCCTCCCTGGAGGCAACCATCCTGAGGTGCAACACCCTACCCTCTGCTGCACTAGTCAGAGCGCCCTGGGATCTATTAAATCACTCCTATAAATCACTGTTATGGGCCAACTGACTCATCTTACAGCACGGAGAAAGAATCTCTGCTCTCCTGAGTGCTTTGCAGCACACACAGCGCGAAAGCGCCAGCATGTTGAGGAGTATAAACTTTAGGGTGATTGGATTAAATACAGTTCAGTTACCCCCAGATTAATGTAAATGTTACCCTGTAGCTGCAGCATTGCCTATAGCAGATGTCTACAATAAACACAAAGCAATTTAAATAATCCCATGCATACCAAAATACTCTTATCTGACTGCAGAAGCAATTAACACTCCCGTGTAACCAATCCTCCACATGGTGGCTGTATAATGTAGGCTAGTGACCGTCAGATGGCAGCCCCTGGTCTGTGCCAGGGTAGCTGGTCACATACTGCTGACTCCTATCCTTGTCTCCATCTTTTTTTTTTTTTTTTTTTGGCTAAGAGAAAGCCAAAATATACTGCAAATGCTTCCCCAATATCAGCTTACCATGTAAGCAATCATTATTGCACCAGGAATGCTATGCAATCAAAACTGGAAAGAGAAGTGAGCCATGAAATACGCTGGTAAAACAGAAAAACTGAACCCCGCTCCCTGTTATATATCAAATCAACAAAGCCTTACTGTATTATATACAGTTCATTAATAAATGTCATGTGTGATTGGTATTGGTGGAGCCATTAGGGGATTTTTCCTCTTTCATATTTGCTGCATTGTCCACTTCAGCAGTCTTTCAGCAGTTTTATCTTTTGAAGGAATAACCTCAAGGCCAGGTGAAAGAGAGAGACAGTGTTTGATTATTACCTGCTTCACTCATATCCTGGTCATTCACCACTGGGAACTGGATGCCTGCAAGGACTGGGATAGAATTTTCCAGGCAGCAACGTTTCCTCATTGAGATATTTCCCTGAAATGGGAAATCACCTTTGAGAAACAACCGAAAATGTAACAAATCCCACGTATGCCACATCTTTAGGGATTCAGACATTCTACGTTCTTGACCATAAAAACATGTGGATGTGTTGTTCCCTCTTTCATTTCACTAGTCTCTTTTATTTTATTTTATTTTATTTTATTTTATTTTATTTTATTTTACTTTGTATTTTCATTGTTGTTTATTGTTCTCTCACCTTTTCTGGAGGTAAAGAGGGACTTCTTTGTAACCAAGCTATTACAGTACCACCTAAACAGTCTCTATTGTCCATGCTGTCCAGAGCGCTCTGAAGCAAACTCAGTTTGGAAATCCTATCGCAGATGGGGTCATCAGAACCTTTGGAATTCGTTGGCACTGGGGAGTCCACTTTTCAGCATGTACCATGATATGTGCTGTAAAAACCTCCAAAGCAGTGGTTTGTTGACTTCAGTTGTAACCAGCAGTGAAAAATTCAAGTGGAAATTGCTTTAAAGTGGATGGGGTGCCATATTTTGCTCACTTTAGCACTGTGATTGTATGTTCTGCATTTGATGTGGTGACATTCTTTATTTGTTGCTGTCAGTTCTCAACCTTTATGTAGGAAATTGATCATTCAGGTGGTCAGTAGAACTAACTGAACTCTGTAATTAAAAAAAAAAAATCATCCTAGCAAGAAGCATAAGGAAAATTTCCTTTATGTGTCTCTCTGTGCTAAACATTCTGAGCCTAGTGGGGAACTACAACCATAGAAGCTACTGAAAGCTCTGGAAGGATTAGTCTAAAGCAGATGACACAAAGCCTAAGGTGTATTGTTATGACTGAATCAATGACACCTTATAGCATGGTTAGAGACAAGGGTTTCTGCCATGACACCTAGCTAACAGAACTGCTTCCCTGTAAATAAAGGACTGGGAGCTAATCCATTCTGGGATCCAGTCTTTGTTTTCATGACAAGTATTTAATTCCGGTCGAAACTTCACAGGTGTCTTCTCTTCTGAGATGGTTGAACTGTCAAGCTAGAAACCGAGAAAATATGACTCCCAAAGGGATATCAGAAGAACAAACAAGCCAGCAGTAAGTGTAAGTTTATCCTTTCCATCACCTCCTTCTTACTTCATTCCATTTTGCATCATCCAAAAGGGATGGAGGGATCAAGGGATCCTCCCAAAAGGGATCAAGGGATGGAAAGCAGCCCTGGAGCCCCACATCTGCCCAGGCAAAGGTTTGACTTTCTCTCAAAGTGAAGACACTTCACTTTGTGAAGTGAAGACTTTAGGACAAAGTCATAAGGACACCAGCACCAGAAAGGGCCCTACCAGGAGGACATGTGGCATTCTGGACAGAGGGAGCTGCATCTCCAGGACATCACTTGTTGACTTGTTGACTCTCCAGTCAAGCAGCCAGATAAAATCTTCAGGTTCCCTCTCAACTGCCTCTCCATGCATTACACTAACTGCCCC
>JAVCKT010097278.1:0-11898 GCA_032273925.1 Rhynchotus rufescens | reverse complement strand
TTTAAACAAACTTTTTGAGACTCTGTGAGTGTGAGTAACCTCACGGAGCGATCAGGACCATCCTCATACAGCACACCCAGAGGCTGTGACTGTTTTTTGGAAAATCCTTCTGCATTCAGCAGTGGCATCTTATTAACTGCTGCCTGAGAGGCCTCTTAAATGAATATTTTTAAGTTACTTGGGGAATCTTTTGACAAGTCAGTGAAGACAGAACCTGACATTTCTGACATTTTAAAGAACAAAACTTCCTTTGAAAAAGGCAAAAGTTTCCAGGCCTTTTCATACTGCATTTCAAAGTATATTTTCACTGTATACCAGTAAAACTGTCCAGTCTACAAAAAGAAATTCATTATAAGCATATTTATTACCTTCCTTTGTTAATACAGAAAGGATAACCCATGAGTCTTGTAAGTAAAACCACTATATGTATTTTGTAACACAAATTCTCTACTTGTTCTAACAAATAAAACCTGGCATGTTCTTTCTAAAATCACACCTGACTCAATAAATAAATACAAAAATAAATAAAATCTGATAAAAAATAAAACCAAGAAAGTATACTTAAAAAGAAAGGGGTGGGGGTAAGGACAGGGGTATGGAATGGAAAATCATAGGCACCTGAGCAAATAAGGCACCGTTCATGTGGAACTGCTTCTCATTGCAGTATTTTTTCTCCTCGGCACTTTCAATAGGAGCTCGCCGCTTCTTTCCTCTTCAAGCCATCATGGGCAGTTCCCTATGGATCTAAGGCTGTGAGATGGGAAGTATTTTGTAAGAAATGAATTACCTTCACCCCGTCAATGCTGGCTGGAGGGTTGCAGGCTCCCCTCACAGTGCCAATTGCCCCATTCCAATCAATATGCAGCAGGAATCATCTTCTCAATATAACTCTCTTTTAGCATTTAGTTATATCTACATCTTAAAACTGCAACACAAATTTAAACATGAATAAAAAAGCCTAGAAAATGCAGAAAAATATTTAGAATTGTTAGTCCTATAATTTAGGAATTTTGTAAGCAAGCCAAGTTCTCACACTATTTCTGCTGCTAGAACTGGCGTCACGCGCTCTCTCAAGCCCTGGTCTCAGCCTGAGGCCGCTGCGGAAGGCACCCGAGGTCTCACAGGACACAGCTGGATCCCTGCGCTCCGGATGGAGAGTAAGGATCCCAAATTCTCTTGGAGGGAATTGTAAACAAGCCAAGGGGGAAGAGGAGGACCCAATGTTGCTTTGAATTCTTTCCTCCTGGTAGTAAGATCAACATATCTTTCCTCATCGTATCAGTTTCTCAAATGCAAAAAAAAGCAAGAGAAATGTCAGCAAATCTCAGTATGTTCCCAAGATAGTCCTAAAAATCATGTTTTTTCTCCTCCTTCTGTTTCTTCAGTTAAGGGAGCTGCACAAAGCAAATGTCTCATAAAACTCTGTTCCAAAGCAGAGAGAATGATCTTTTACTATTTCTAATGCAAACTCACAAGCCACAAGTGCTTTATATACGCAACGTGACAGAGTCCTTACACTTTATAGAGAAGCCACAGGGGCCAGCAGTACCTTACCCTGTTTTGAACTTCAGCTTTAAATTATTTGAGGAAGCAGCAGAAATAAAAATCCGTTGTGTTTTGATCACATTTGTTTGATCATATCAGTCTCAGTCACTGCTGATGTACCAAAGGAATTCCAGAAACAGGGCAGTATCCCAGAGTCAAACTGACCATGAGCAGCATGTTTAAGTCGTCTGCTTTTTACTAAGAAGCAAATTTTAAGACCCTGGTGCAAGTTTTTAATTGAATACCCATCTGCCATTCACCAAAGTCTTCTGGTGGTTTTGGAGCAGAAAAATAGGGAATTAGTTGAAGGAAAGCTCATCCTACAGCAGCAGCATCAGACTTTCCTATGATGAACTATCATATAAATGGTTTGGAGATTACACGCTGTTATGAGGGGGAGGAAGGGAATGGAAGGGAAGGAAAATTCAAAATAAAATATAGTACAGTTACTAAGACAGTGCTTCTCAACAAGGCTGTTTAGAGGTTTTAGGTGTGCTCTAAATCAAAGTGTTACAGGCTTCAACAAGAATCATGAACAGGAAAGAGTGTCCAGAGCTCAACTCCCAGCGGAGATCCCTACCTAAGGGGGCACTGAGGTGCTTCCTAAACAGATTCACATAGGCTTAAAAGGACTCTAATAGCATTAAAAACAATCAACCTTTTCTCAAATAAAATATTCTGAGTTACTAGAAAAATATTTCTGACGAAACAATCTCACTTTCAAGCCCTCATGGCCACTCTGTACCATCACATACCTTCCTCTTGCATTTCCTTTACGTCAAAAGGGAACAAGAGGAGACAAGGAAGCCAGAAAAGCACAACAGAGAATTTCCTTTTCTCGTTTTGAAGTTTGTTACACCTCTGTGCTGACACGTTTATTCTTTCGGCATAATCTCTATGTTCTTATTCATTCTCACTTATAGAGCAGCCACACACAAAGATTTGTTAATGTAAAGTCAGCAGGCTTTTCTCTCGTATCCTGTGGATGGATAATAAAGATTCATTTCCCTTGGATTCCCTTAACCTGAGATTTTGGCTATGCATATGCCCATCACCACAGGAATCCCACTTGCAGTGATTCTAACAAACCATCTATTTCCATACTCTCATAACTCATAGTCTACAATATTTCTTAGGAGCAATTTGAAGGAAGTTGTCTGGGACAAACCTGAGTGGAGCTGTGAAAGAGTTACGTTTACAGGCATATGCAATGTCTATTTGCCATTCTTTTTGTCATTCATCTCTAGACCAGACAATATTTGAGCATTACAGTTATGGTGCATGTTGTGGATTTGCTTTTATTTAAAACCATACTTCCAAGCAAATATTAAAGGCCATTAAACAGACAAAAGCTATAATTCCATGTAATTATGTACTAAACATATTAGTTAATCCTTTTCTCATCCATGGCAAGTAATCTAATTTAACACCTTACAGTGATACAATTTGTGCATGAAGGTGCCTGGGAGACACTTAATGATGTGCAGTGCATGGAAGTTCAGCTTTTAGGGGAGGAATAAAGCAAATGTTTCAACATGTCGCTCTCAAAAGTGTAAATACTTCAACCTAAACGTTCAGCAGAACGTACAAAGAGCCCAGGTTATATTCATTCCTATATACGTGTGTTGTCTATATGGAGGACTACAAGGCAGGAGGTAGAAAGATCAGATGTTTCAAGGACTGTCAGAGCAAACAACAGTTGAGGCAGTCACTTCACTATGTGAATTTAGCATTGTCAGTCACTCGCGAATAAAACATATCATTATTCTTAGCAACACAAGGAAATGACTCTTGAGGTGTTATTCCCGGAAGCTCATGACTAAATGCTTTAAATACACAAATGTTATTTTTAAAAAAATCACCATTGCAACCTAAAGCAACCTACTCCATTACAGAGAGTTTCTGCTGGCAGCACTTACAGAGGAAAGGACATGGAAGAGATTGATAAAGGAGCAGATAAAAGAGCACTTGAATAATTCTTTCCAGCTGCAACTGCTGGGAAGGAGGCCGTTGCACGGCCATTTCTCCAGCAGACAGTACAGATTTATTAGGACAGCCAGAGACCTGTGCATTACTATGGATGGTGGATTGTAGTCTCAGTACAAGTTTCAGGATCCTGGCTTTTTCCTCTTTGCTGCAAGAGGAAAAGAGAAAAAAAATGGCAGCATTTGTTAAACACAGCGGCTAACAAACTGAGCCAGGGAGGCTGTACACGATGGCGTGCAGGGCAGACAGCGGGAAAGCACAGCCCCCTGCAGAGAGGGATTTGCAGAATCCTGCCCGAGACGAAGCAGGGCTGCTGCTCAGGGCACCTTCCTCCGCAATTCTACACAGAAGCTCTCTGCATTTTTCCACTGTTTTTTTTTTTTTTTTTACACAGGGGAAGAAAAAGTATCCGCGGAAAAATTCAAAGTCAGAATGCAACATTCTTGAGATTCATATATTGTCTTGGAAGGGCCCTTTCTTCAGAGCTAATTTTAAAAATCTTAAAACATATTTTTCTAAATTAAAGTTTTCAAGTTTCAAGAGTTTCATGTTTCATTCTTCTAAATTGTTTACGTTCCTAACTAGCCAAAGAATGAATCTACTATCTATTATCAATATAATTTGCATATAATAATCATCATATCAATACAATAACTTGCATATAATAATCAGATCCATGAAAGTGTACAGCCAAAAAAAGAGAAAACAAAACAGCTAATGAGGTCAGAGTCTGTAGAAAAGCAACTCAGAATTATGCTGGGCAAAGCTAGAAGCGAAAGAAAGCTTCCTTAAAGGTTTAGGGGTTAATGCATGTAAGTTAAAACCTTGTCTGAGGTATCATAAATTGTGCAGAATAAACCTTTAAGTGACAGGAAGCAGCAAAGATCAAACAAAATGCAATGAAAAGTTTTAGATATTAGTAGAAGGCTCCAGGAGAACTCCTAAGGGGAGGAAAACCAGGGCAACGCATGGTGACTGCTGGCTACGGATGGAAGGAGCCCTGTGCATTGCCGCAGCTCGGAGAAGGCCAAAGGGAAGATGCCCTGGGAAGGCTCTGGGCCTTTTCTGCACTACTTTTAAGGACTTGCCAATACTCCTGAGCAGCTGGATGGAAATTTGAAAACACAAGTGCACAGAAGTGACTGACTAATCCGACAGCTTGCCATATTTGAGAGCCATCCGTTCAACCACTGCAAATTAACCAAAAAAAAAAAAAAAGCAAAAAGCATTTGCCTTTCATTTGAAGCATACTCACATTTATCACGCAAAACTTTGTTGATAAGTATGATGAAACAGAACTTTGTGAGTAGTGAAACTGTGATTGGATTCTGACAATGAAGAGAACGTAGCTACTTAGGAGATACACCTGTGCTGCTTCAGCTTTTCATGAGAAACATGAAATGCAATGACAGAGAGTACAGGACTTGTTACTGTACTGTGAACAGGAGGACTTCTTTTTTTTCTTTTAAATAATCCCTCTCACTCTGTTCCTGTTGCATCTAAAACACCCCTAGATACATATATTAAAAACAGTTAGGACTGAAGAACACAAGGAAAATATACGTCTGTATGTGAAAAAAGTCAAATCAGTTCAGATATCAAATGTTTAAGGAAGTGTAACTCCACATTTGAAAACTCATTTCTGAGAGGATAACTACAGTTTGGCATCAGCTCTTGTATGTGAATCAGTATTTTCAAAGCACAGTTGCTCTATCAGCTGCTAGTTGTTACGGTGTGCTTCAGCCTTCCACCACCACATGCACTGCCAAAAATTGAACTTTTGTGCTTACATAATCTTTATCAAAACTATATAAACTTATCACACCAAACATGCACACCTAGATACCTCTTTTTTCAGAGATATTAAAGGACAGGGATGTTAATATTTTTGCTAGAGGATGTGTTCCCAAGTAGTCAAAGTACCTTTGTGATCACATGACAGTATTATATATTAAAAACAACTAAAATAGTAATTGAACAAAACTACATTAATGGGGCCCAACAAAATATGAGAGTAACTGTACATGGAAAGGCTTTATGTCAGATTGTGCTGACAGCATAAGAGAAAATGGATGTTGCAGTAAGCCATAACACATCAAGAGCAAATGTGATGTGACACAGCGTCTGAGAAGAATGTTAATAACAGTCAAGTCAAAATCATAATAAAAAAGGAGAGTTAAGCAGAAATGGCAAAGTAAATATTCCAGGCAAGGTTAGTTCTGCAATTACAAAAGAGAAGTCAAATGATAAATTATAAAAGACTTCTTGTTTCTTACTTGCAAGGCATGAGTGAGAAGGGCACTGGGAACTGAATTAAGTTTGCAGAGCTGACTCTTTGCTTTTTTTTGCTTGTTTAAGACTGGCAGGATAAATCTCACAGTTGCTTTGGATTACTGCTACATTATTTTTATGCTCTTCCATAACTGCAGCAGCAAATTACAAGACATTTTTGCTACAGACGAGAAATCTCAAGTGGGAGCTGGCACACAAGAGCTGAGGGCTCTGCACTCATGCCCTGGCAGGTTAACAGCTTCGCCTCAAGGGGACCGAGGTGAGAAAACAAACACTTAACCTCAGAGTGACAAACCTGACTCTCTCCTTACCAAAGACTTCCCTAATTAGGGCTATCTTGGACAATCCTGAAGCTCTGTTGAGTGCAGATGCTCAGCCACAACAGCCAGGATGTTTCCAAATAGCCTCTTGGACAACCCAGGTGCCAAGAAACAGGTCCTGGGACATCATCTAACGGCTGGGAGTTAAAGAAACAAACAAGTAGACAAACGCAGCGACCTCTGTCCATGGCTGCTGTCTGAAGCAGAAGATGCAACCAACGGCATGTCATGATGCTCGTGTTTCCTTCCTTCCCGGTTACGTAGCCTACGGAGTCGTAGCAGATGTCAGTCCAACATCTGCCCTGCTCTGGGAGTCCCAGTAGCTTCTCAGGGCTCTCTCCTGTGTTCCCTATGCAATGAAGAGAAGAGGCCGAGGCCAGAGCCATGTGCCACACGGATGCCAGGCCTGTTTCACACCAGCCCAGGCACACGATTCAGACTCTTTCCAAGGTCCAAGGAATCTCACGAATCCAATTGTAGAGTCAAAGAGGACCACAACGCGTATCCCATACCAACCATGTCCAAACCCAAAAGCTGACTGAATACAATGGTGATTTCTCTAAGGCATCCTGGTTTATCTCTGATAGCCCAGCAGCACTTCAAAGCATCTGGAAAACAACTCTTCTTAAATGAGGAGCCGAGGACAGGCTCCTCATTTAGACCCAGGTTAGAGAGAAGGGGACAAAACTGAGCTAGTTAATATCTGACAGGTCCCTTTTAAGCAGCCCAGCACGTGTGTGCTCTCGAAAGACCCTAATATATGCAGAAAATGTGTACAGAAAGGAGGTCTTTGCACATTTTCATCTATATTTCAAAAAGTTTTCAGAGGCAAGGGAGCTTTTAAGGCATTTACATGTTTGTGAAAGCATTAAGAAGAGTGGATTCGCTTTAAAACACATACCTACCTACTTTCTGAAAGCTCAAAAGCCCATGCTGAAAGCAATGTTGGCTTTGCTGCTGTTTTTGCAGTAAGCTGTCATCATTACTCAAGCAATACCAGAAATTATGTGCACAGGATAGATCAAACAGGTTAAAAGATATACACTCAACAGTGTCTGCTTGTTTCTTCTACAGCAAAGAAATAATGGGCCTATGATAAGCAAAACATTTTTAACCACTTACCACTCTCCGTATTATTTTGGCATTACTGAAAATGCTCTTTTAATTTAGGTTTTACATTACATTTTGTTAGCAATCACAATGTTGTGAAATGTGCAGTATACAAATAAGTGCTATGCTTTTAACAAATTTCATCCACTAAATACGATCCTATCTAATGGCATTCAGCACCATTCTGAAAGATAAATACACATAAATTCTATCTGGAGACCAAGCCTAAATAAAAACAAGGCAGCCAAACTGAGAGCTGCAATGCATCTGCTGAAAGGGCTGGTAAACCTAAGTACATTGTAGGCGAATTTGTTGATAAAGCTAAAAAGGAAAATAAGGAAAGAAGCTGGACTGCTAAACAGCACAAAAGATGTTTTGCTTTCCTATTCATATATAATAGAAACACCAAAGAGTAGAATACTCAGAGGCCATAAAAGATGGATGATGGAAATCAATGAAGAAACAACACCCAAGCAACTGGAATCTGGCATCTCTGTTAAGGAAAGCCCGATTCAGGGCAGCAAATGGCAGCAATTAACATTTGTGGCTAACTCTGCATTTCTGCGCTTGTTCTACAAAACAGGGCCAGCCCTGAATTTACAAAACACCAATCAGAATTAAAAAATGCTTCCTCACTTGCAAGCTGGTACCTCATCCATTTCAAGCATGGTATGAAGAGATTGTTATGAAATGAAGGCATTGACCTACTCAGGAGACTTGGGCAGAAAATGAACAGCTTCCCACATAGGGAATAAATTTAGAAGCAGAAGACGGAAAGCTGAGCACGAACAAGCCAGACGACAGAAGAGCCTGTTGGGAAGGAGCATACATGCGGGTCTGAGAGGAAAACTCCCATTTTCAACAGCTTTACCGTTGACTTAGTAGGCAGCAACCCTTTGTGAACCTTTTGAAAGGGAATCTAAGGCGCAGGAACAAAATCTTCGGTCCAAGAGGGTCTCTGCTATTGTATAATTATTTCAGTTTCTTGTGCCTTTCAGAGATGAAACAAACCTTTGACAAAACATGGATTGTTCTCCTTGCTACTTATTGTAATATGATACACTTTGTTAAAAAGCTTAAATTGTTATTAAAATTTTTAATCCAATTTTTAATCCATGTTTAAACGAAGCCAAAGTCTGGCTCAGCACACAGATTAATCAACCACCAAATGCCACAGATTTTAGGTATGCATAGTGTGCACTTATTCTGAGCACACACAACATTGGTATTGTTCTTAGAATTTAAATTTCCACAAATCTGAAGTGAAAAATACTTTCAAATCAACTCCTTTCCTTAGCATAGGTCCTGTAAAGAGATGGGGGTCCCCGAGCAGGCAGGCTGGTCTATGCAAAGGGGCGGCTGATGCCAGAGACGCCGGGAACCAGCTGTGCCCTCATGCAGACTTCGGCCTCCGCCAGCTTTTTGCATCATTCGCCACCGTTCCGATTCCCCACTCCAAAACCCTCCTCAGCTCCTGGCCGTGCGCCAGAACAAAATAAAAGCCTTTCCTATTCAATTTTGCCAGCTGCAGAAACTCATTCACCTAAAGCTCCACGATGACAAGATGATTCAACAGCAAATCAAGAGCACAGAGACTGTAACACATTTCCTGTCTCGGGAAAAAAAAAAAAAAAAAAACAGTCTCACTTGTAGCTTAATAATGTAAAAAGCTGTAAACATTTTCCAATTCTATTACAAGAGCATGTTTCTGTTCTGTCCCTATTACTCTTTTGTACCTTACATAAAATTTCAGCAGCTCAGAAGCCTTTGAAAACTCCCCCTTGCCACGAGGTGACTGCGACGTCTCCCTACCACACGTCTCATGACGTGGCCCTCGCAGGGCAGCGCCGTTCCTCGTGGGTCGCTGCTGCCGCACGTCGGCTAGCGGGTTCCCATGCGATCCCTGCAGAGGAAGACAGCTTTCCCAAGGAGGAGAACGCCGAAGAACAGCTACACCTAGTGATCAGAGAAGCGGGCTTCGCAGTTTTCACAGCAAGCACACAGCCAGCCAGGCACAGAGCAAACACTGGGCGGCCGCCCCAGCCAACCTGCGCACGCAGAGCTGGCAGAAGCGCGGCAGGTCCTTTTACTGCAGACATCTTTCTGGACAGGTTTGTGCCACAGGACTGCAGCCAGGTCACAAGTCCAGGTTCAAACAGTAATATACCTGCGTTCAGAGACTTCATCCCTAGCTGAAATGCTCTCTGGTCAGACCTGGTGGCACCTCGCAACAGAAGTTCTTAGCTTGGAGACAGGGGTGGCACCAGCCAAACAGAAGTGAGAGACCTTCCATGTGCCTATACCGAGCCTAGCACTGTCCCAGGCCACAATAAGACAATCCAGAGGCCACCACAGAGGAACACAGCAGGAAAAGCCCTTGAGATGAGTGCTCTTTAGCACAACACGAACGCGATTCATGGGAAAACTAGGGCAGACTGGAGCAATCACTTTGATTTTCCCCTGGCAGGGAAGAGCAGTGTTCAGTCAGGCTGGCCAGGCAGCAGCCAGGAGAGGCCTCTTCTCATGGATAATTCAGCGCCGCAGCACAGGCGACTCGCAGAAGGTGCTGCCAGGAGCCTTCCGAGCACTGTGTGGGCTACATCCTTGAGTTGAAAAATCGTATTATATGAGTAGGGCTTCTATGTTGATAATTTTATACATTCACTTTAAAATATGCACAGCGCTCTTTATTGACTTAGAAGACTGGATAGAGCACTAGGAAACCAACTTTAAAAAGAAAGCAAAGACAAAATTAACATAAAGAATATTCATGAGGTAGGAAATATAAACCGCACAGGCTGCAACAGCAACAAGAGATAAGAGTGAGGAAGAAATCAAAACAAAATGGAGACAAACAACCCCATTACTTCCCATTACTGCATTGTATGGAACACTGCAACTTGCCATAACCTACACCAGTCTTCCATACGCATATCACTTTATTTTCTGAAGTACATTTGCTTCAGGACAATTAAACCAAATATATATAAACCATAAGATGACAAAAGGAAGATAAGCTGGATGGAAAGGAGTCATTATGTAGACTAAAGGAATGTGCCTTGTCCTCCCACGCTAAGCACCATCCCCGGCTGGCCACAGTCTCCACTTCACTTGGCCAGGGCAGAGGTGGAGAGAAACCACCGAAAAAAATATGAAAATGCTGTTCCCTTTTAAATAGCTATATTTCACAAATACCTTCTGCTAGGCAAAGCACATTCTTCCTTCTGAAGGGGAATAGAGATAAATTAAATGCCTTGGCCTGTTATAAAACAGGGAGACGTGTTTTCACCTCCAGCACTTGCCAGAAAATAGAAAATAAATTTCAAGTATGATCTGTGATACCTGTTAACTAGTAAGCAATAACTGCCATAATTTTCCCATAAAAAAGACAATACAGAGGAGGAGCTAGACCCTCATAAATCTACTTTGGAGGAAAACCAGCTAAAATCAAGGAATACTCATTCTAGTGCAGGAAAATGCTTGTGCCAGGAAACAAACGCAAGGTTAGATGCTAGCCACCACTTCAAATTAAAAACAAAACAAACAGACAAAGAAAAAACAACAACAAAACCCCCACACAGTTCAAGTAACTCAAGAGGAAATCTTGAAATCACGTGGTCCGTGTCTGCAGAGATCCCAGCTTGGCAAGGGCCACTTCAGCAGCAAATGAGCTATGTTGGGAAAACAGCAGATCTACAATTTACAACAGCTTTCAAAAGCATTTGATACAAAAAATATGCTACAGCAACTCGTATCGTGAATGAGACTGCACCCTAACCTAAGCACTAGGTTTACTTTGGACAATTTACCCTTCCAAATCACACTTGTGGCACTTCTTCAAAAGAGTACGCGAAAATGGCTGCACGCGATACATGGCATCTGTCCTCTCTTAACTGCTGGGAGAGAACACGTACGTAGCCAAGCTTTATTGAGCAGGCTCTTTCCCATCTTTGCAAACGTAGCTGAGTAATAACAGAGCTCTGCAGCCAGGTTGCTCTGCAGCCAGGCTGCCAGAAGCCAGTGGGCCAGACTGCTGACCCCCGAGAGCAGGAGGCAGGCGGAAAAGAGCTCACCCAGCAGCAGCAATAGCTCCCGCACGGCACGCAAGGCCGCGACACCTCTACGGGGTGCGTGAGCTGACGGCAGTCACCGCGCGTGCCGCAGCCTTTCCCGCAGCACGTGTCAGGCTGGACGCTCCCGAGGCCACCCCGCTGCCCCAGACTCCCACCGCTTGCTGCTAGCGAGAGATGCGCACTGCGGCTTGCTCGAGTGCCTCACAGCACACAACGGCACAGCAGATGAGTGAGAGAAACGGCTCCTGTCTCCGTGCCTCTGTCGTTCTGCTCTCCAGAATCCCTTTGGCAGACGTGCTGCGCGTGGGCCTTGGGAGCAGCTCAGTCTCTGCTCGTGTTCGTGGCCGTTGGGCTGCTCTGCTGGAACCGTCACTCGCCGCCTTCGCTGGCGGCTGCCTCTGCGATGGACCTTGCCTGTGTACCAGCTAGCACACTGGGAGTGTTTCATTCTGCAGTTAAAAAGATCACTACACCCTGTTAAAGGGAAGCCTCCTGGTCACTGCCAATTTAAGTCAGTTTTCCAAGAACCAAGTTACACTGATGTAAAATGTTTCTCTATAGTCAAAAAACAT
>JAVCKT010097277.1:0-11383 GCA_032273925.1 Rhynchotus rufescens | reverse complement strand
TTGATCTGTCTTGTTGCCTGAGGTTATTCCTTCTCAGGTGCAGGGGAGGAATGTTAACTTGCTAAAAACTATAAAATTGCTGTATTCTGTCCTGGGATAAGCAAGTGCTGTCCTATTATCCTCAATCCTCAAAGACTACAGAGATGAAATAAAATGAATAAGATCATAAACCTGAATCTTTGAATTTCTCTTTGCTTAGCCAAAAGCATCAATTTGGGGATCAAGACTGCATAAAAAAAAAATCAAAAAACCAAATCATTAATACAGTGTAAATCTTGATCTCATTCATGTCAATAGGATGTTGACTTCAAGAATGCTGACTACAAGACAACCAATTCTTCTATTTTTCCTCTAAGGTTTTCAAAAATAACTGAACAGTAAAGGGAGGACTTTTGGGAGGACTCTCTTAACTATATTTCATATATTGATTCTGGAACAAGCATAGCTGTAGCTGACGTGTTAGAAAAGATAATCATGAGTCTTCAGAATGAGAAATTTCTTTTTTGCTTCTATATATTTATCAAATGCTGACCATGATGTTTGTCTATGAAGGTGAAATTTATATGCAATGGATATAAACACCCAGAAAGCTATTTAGACTTAGAAATATCAAGGAATTATATAACAGAGAGGTTTTTAAAAATTTTGTTTTAAAAGGTTTTAAGTAGGTCATGCAGCCTTCTGAACCTAAAAAATTATAGAATCATAGAATGGTTAAGGTTGGAATGAACCACTAGAGATCATCTATTCCACTCACCCTGCTCAAGCAGGGAGACCTAGAGCATGTGGCACAGAGTCGCATCCAGGTGTATTTTGATGATCTCCAGAGAAGGGAGACTCCACAACCTCTCCAGGCAGTCTATTTCAGGGCTCTGTCGCCCTCACTATAAAGAAGTCCTTCACATGCAGATAGAACCTCCTGTGTTTCAACTTGTACTCATTACTCACTCTTCTATCACTACCCAATACGGAGAAGAGTTTGGCTGCATTCTCCCTACATTCTCCCCTCAGATACATATACATGCTGATCTGATCTCCTGTCTTCTCTTCTCTAGGCTAAATGGCCCAGTTCACATAGTGTTTCACAGAATCACACAGAACCACAAAATGGTTAAAGGTTGGAAGGGACCTCTAGAGATCACCTAGTCCAGCCTCCCTGCTCCAGCAGGGACACCCAGAGCACAGGGCACCATCCAGGCAGGTTTGGAAGACCTCCAGAGAAGGAGACTCCACAACCTCGCTGGGCAGCCTGTTCCAGGGCTCTGTCACCCCCACACGAAAGTTCTTCCCCACATGCAGATGAACTTCCTGTGTTTGAACTAGTACCCACTATATTGTGGAGCTTCTGGAGAGAGTCCAGCTTAGAGTGACAAAGATAATTAAGGGAATGGAGCCCCTATCTTATGAGGAAAAAATAAGTGGGCTGGGCCTGTTTAGCCTAGAGAAGAGAATACTGGAAGGAGATTTAATCAATATGTATAAGTACTTGATGGGAGAATGTAGGGAGGATGGGCCCAAACTCCTCTGACTGAAAAAAAAAGGAGGAAAAAAAAAAGTAGTTTTATCATAGTTGTGGTATCTTGAAAAAAAAAAAAATGGGCAGAGTTCTGAAGTCAGCAAATTAAAAAAAATGTACATCACACATTTTCCTGTTTATTTGAGAGCAGCTGATGTCTAGGATCCTCACTGCCCATGGCAGAGGAAGCATTTAAGAGATCCTTTGGTTAAGCGAGATCAGAACTTATATAACTCCTCTATAGCTTGATGAGCTAGAGGTGAAAGCTGCACTTTAGCACTGGGAATGGATATGTGGATAAATTGAGCATTGAAGCAGAATGTAATGGAGTCCTTGCATTTCTGATTCTCATTTTAAGGAGAAATAAAAACAGGAACAAAATTCCCTTTTCTTTATTTGGAGAAATGATGCTGCCTGTTGGGAAGGAGACCCCTCAGTGTTTAGAGGAATAAATAAATAAGAAAAATTGCCTGCCCTTTGTGGAGGGTCAGCTGATTAACTGGTGGGCCAAAGACGAGTTTCCACTCATGAAGTGGAAGGTGAAGAGGGTATCTTGGGTGAGAGACAGAAGATATTTTGGCTGAAAAAAATGTCTATCCTGTCCAAATGCTGTACTATATGTAGTTGGGAGAAGAACATCATACTTCTTAAGGAGGATTTTCATGCTTTCTTCTAGAGTCTGCCTCTCCCTGGCTGCCTTGTTGGCAGCAGCTTATGTGTGGTGACACATGTGGTGTCTTCTCCACTGCGGTAGAAACTTTGTCATGGTTTCCCTCAGAGCAGCTTTCAGGTCCTTTGGCAAGGCTGGAGTAATCTCTCTTTTCACCTCCTGTCAAGCCCCCCAATGGGTAGGGACATAACACACTTAGCAAGGACAATTGAGCAATCACTACCATAGAAAATTATTAGAAACCATGCCAGTTGAGTTTTAAATGTCAGAAACACTAACTGAATCCAAACCATCCAAACATCTTTCTGAAGCTGCCAGTTGAAAGTTTCTCCTTTTCAGCAGACAATAATGATACATAGCCCAAGTCCATCACATTATCAACTTCTGTAAGTAAAGTAGGAAACAGTCCTGTAAATATATCTAAGGAAGAAATCTAGGCAGGCAGAGAGATAGGCTGGGTGCGTCTCCAGGTTTTTATCAACTTTGGCAGCAGTTACTCCAGTGCCTTTAATAGGTTTGTTTTGACTGAGTTATGGAGACATTTCTGACTCTGCTGCAATCAAGAAAGCATCCATGCTCTTTATTTCCTCTCTCAGAAAAAGTGAGTTTCTGTTTCTAGTTACCAAATACAAAAATCAATCCCACACGCATCCTTACGAAGACAATGAAACTTAGCTCGCTTTATTTGAAGCTTCTTCCCTCTCTGTCTGTCATATTGTAGAGTCAGAAATAAGAGCGAAGGAAAAGTTTTGTTATTTGGTATCCTCCTTCATCTCTTTGCTTATACAGAATTGGGTCCTGTTCTGTGTTGTCCATTTTTTTAATGGCTGAAATGAAGCACTGTCTATCTAGGGTGTGTTTCTCTCTGATTAAAAGACTTTATCATTAGACTTTCTTAGGAGGAGGCTACAGAGTTTTTGTTGTTTTTGTTGTTTTTTGTTGTTTTTGTTGTTTTTGTTGTTTTTGTTGTTTTTGTTGTTTTATGTCATTCTGAACCATCCATTTCTCCTCCTCCTCAGTAAAATAGATCCCGTTCTTCCATTTCTGGAACTAATGTTTTTTATCCCCTGTGTATTTATCTGTATTTGATAAAGTAAAATATATCCAACTTCAACTTTTTTTTTTCCTTCTAGGAAAAGTCTCTGTCTTTTTGTTTGTTGAACTTGCTTCAGTGAGCTGACATTCCTGGGCTTCAAATCCCACGCATTCTTCTAGATCTTATAGCTAGGCTTAAAAAAGAAAAGCCCTTGAGCATTATAATACACAGGACAGATATAATTATTTCCCTGATATAACTAGTAAAAAGATCCTCCAAATCAGAAACATTCTTTATCTTTCCAATAGTCTCCCTAATAGGCAGGGCAGGTGAAAAGGGATTCAAGGTTAGAAAAGGAACAGCTTTGTAATGTACACAACATTACTTTTTAAATTCTCTTATCTCCCTAACAGTGGTGTCTCTGGATAACTTCATCTATAATGCACTTCCCAAGGATGAGGACAAAAGCTGACTTAATCTGCTTAGAATCTATAGTGTTCTGAAACTTGACTTGCCTCTCAGATACATTGGCAGCCTCTAGAAATAGGTGAAGTCCATATTCCAGGGAAGAATATTCCATATTCTTTTCTGGAGAAAGATGGAATACGACTTTACCCCACTTTTGTGGCGCTCTCTGTTTTTCTAGAGTATCTGCTTTGCCTAGCTGATTAGATTAAGTCAGAATAAGTCTAGAGCTGTTAGACCAAAAACATGTCACCTGTTCAGGACAGCTCCATGAACTCTTTTTGAAGCTGAGACAAAGTGTGTTGCCAATATGTAAAGTTTTATTAGCCTATGAGAATGTCCTGAATCAGATGTCTTTTATGTTTCGTCTTTATCATACAACTTCTACCTCACTGAGGGTGATAGGAACCTTAATATTAACCACCAATGCTACTCTTTAGTGCTCTCTCAGGCTCTTCCCATGTGTAAATGTTGCTGTGTCTTACTTTTCATATATGTATTCTGCTATTGTCTCACTTGTGATTTGACAAATGCTAGACTAAAACAAGCTTTATTTCCCAATGGACAGTGATTGCTCAACACTGGAAAATTCAGCTCATAAATACCACACAAATCATACATCACAAATGATGATTCCCCATGACTGCACGGTGTGTTAATAACAACTTAGCTTGCCATGTCTCCTTCTGCAACCTACGATCCTTTCCATACTGGAACACTTAAGCTGATCATGGTGTGGCATTCTCTTGTGAAAAAAGTCCTTTTCCTCTCATGCTTTGTGAACAGAAGTATAGCACATGTTGATGCTGAGTAACCATTAAGATATGCAGCCCCCGCCCAGACGCTAAATCATTTTCTTCCTTCAGATATGTTGTTTCTGTCTTTCTCTAATCTCAGGCAAATGGAATATTTTCTGTCTGATATTTTGAATGTTTTCAGTGCAGCCTTTCAGAAATCAAGGTTCTAGAGAGCAATTGTAAAGTTTATTTGCACACTAGCTGGGATCTCTTTATATTACTTTACAGAAGGACAAGATCTTCATTGGAGTCTGTGATCTCACTCCACTTTATAAAGATTTTCCCACAACCTGCATTTTCCACAGTTCTATAAGATGAAGAACACCATGACACCAACCAAACATAGCTTTAGGGTCAAGACTCTCTAGAAAGAAGCAGCAAGGGAGAATTATTCCATAAGAGACAGGGAACTGAGAGTGACCCCAGTAGATACTGTGACCTCTCTCATGGGATGCAGTTCCACAATGTCTGAGCAGGGGTGGCAGGGATGCCTGCTCATAACAAGGTTCACCAAGAGCCTCAGACACAGAAAGCAGTCAGCCAAGATCTGTCCCGGCAGCCCAATAAGGAGCAGAATGAAACAGAATAAGAGACAGAGCTGGAGACAAGGCTTCAAATGCAGGTCCAGAGATGATCCAGAAGACAAGGTTAAAGGCAAGACTAGAGACAAGTTACAGTGTACATCTGTAAGGTCTCTCAGGAGGGACCTCAGACAGGCAAGCAACCTTTAGTGTGTATCTGAGGTCCATTTAGGAGTCAAGGCCAGAAATCAGCTGGTGACCAGCACTTCTACAGAACAGCTCAATCAGAAATTGAGGAGTCATGGTTGAGCTGAAATGGAACTTCTGTGCCCATAGACAAGAGGTGCTAGTGGAGGCCCCACATGATTCTGTTCAGGGCCATTAAGTTCTGCTAGTGCACTCAGAGCCCTGACATCCACCTTATCTACCCAGAGTGGCAATAAATTTAAGATTAAGGCACTGAAGCTTGCTCATCCAGAGGTTTGAAAGCTGGCAGGGCTGTTAGAACTGATAGACATATAGATAAATCTACCTAAGCATAAGCTGTAAGCTTGACATATCCAAGCATATTTGAGACAACTAGGAGCTGACTAACATAGCATAAGATCCTCAGGAGATGTGCATGTCTCTGAAGTGCTGGAGACCAGGTGAAGATCTCTTAAGTCCTTGTGAGACAGCTATGCTGTAAGTGGCTCTTACAGAGACCCACAGCTTACCAATTATTACCCATTTCATCTGCCAGGCATCTCAGTTCCTTTTAAATACCATGGATGACTTGCCTGACAAACTCAGCATGGAGGTGAGAACTCTTCAGATTAATATAACAGTCTCTTCTTTCTCTCTCTATTATGTTCATCTCTGGAAGCCTCCATCTTGTAATGATTTTAGCAGGTGGTTTCTGTTCTTCCTCTCTTCCTCTGTCCTCTCAAAGGACAAACTATCCATTGAACTCAATATGGGACAGAGAAATTATAGAAATATAGACAGTAATGGGGAAGGAGACTATGTTTGTCCTGGCAGCTCTTTAATCCAATCTTCTCTCTCCCATTTCAATTATATGCACTCCAGCCCCATGCTTGGCTCCATACTTAGGGCTGCAGCCTTAAGATCATTCCAAAACCAGCTCTTATTACATTGGCAGCACATCCTTGACTATGGAAACTAGGATACTGACAGATAAACTTGTCCAGAAAAGAGAGTAGTGCACTTAAACTGTAATCATCATGAGTCACTACAGCAGCTTTTTGGAACCAAAGGAAGTATTTTGACTTGTGCTCCATTTTCAGTACAAAGCCAGAATGTTCTGCAGAAATCAGACACCCTTAAAAATAATGATTTCCTTGGTAAGCATTCCTTGGTAAACATTTTCTTCTAGTAATTAGTTTTAATGTAAGATTTTTAGCCAGTTGTTGGAATAATCTTACGTTTAAGTTGTAATTTTTTCAAAGTTTGAACATCTGGAAAAGTAAAGATGGAATTTGAATAAGTAAACAACAACAAATTAATTAGTGGAAATAGAATCATGCTGAAACTAAATATTTTGAAAAATTCCAGACAGAGTTTTCATGGGAGGTTTAAGGTTTCTGTGTCTTCCTTTGGAACTGAAATTTTATTCCAGCTTTTGTGAAGTCTATCTGGTTTTGGTCTCTCTTTGTTAAAGACTATTTGACAGATGGAGAAGAACAAAGTCTGATTAAGAACTATAAAGTATGCCATAAGAAGATACTCTATTGAAGAGAAGCTTAGAATTTTAAAGTCTTCCTCTTTTTCTTTCCCCTCTAGAACTTGAATGAAAGATGAACACATAAGGAAATGAGAAAAGAAAGAGTTATCCACAGTAATGAGCTAGAAGTATCTAATATAACTTCCTACTTTTTGTGGAGCAAAACTGGAAACTGACTAAAAGCAATGACAATCTGCAGCAGTGACGAGGAGCTAAAAACATATCATAGTTATCAGGATTGTTTTTGAATTCACAATATTCCCCTCTCATCACATCTGATGACATGTGCTCAAGGTAGGTAAGTGAATGCAAACGGTCTGCATTTGCACAAAACACTGTAAAACAGCACCATGGCCCAGCCAACAAGGTTTCACCCAAATATCTGCCAAGGGACAGAGAAAATCCTTTGTGATTTTTTGCCAATATATGTCTGATATGATAGAGAAGCAGCTGCAGTCCAGATTCCTGATCATTAGTTTTAATGATCTCTTTAAAGTTCTTGCAGGATAAAAACAGATCTAGAAGAACCTCAAATATTTACCTAGGAAACACAAGGAACAACAAATTAATTGGGCTGGAACAGCTGCACGGCAGGATGCAGCTGCTTTGATGTGAGTTAGCTCCTGCTGCACGGGAGCTCATGTCTCTGTCCTCACTCACAATAACATCTCTGACGAAGCACAAAGTTTGGAAGTGCTGAAGAACAGCTAATCTGGGAGAAGCTTCTTCCCCATTACTTTTACAGTTTTCACTTTTACCTGTCCCTGTTAACAGTGGTGCTGTGTCTTCCCTTTAGGCATAGACACAGATAGTAAAGCTTATTGCTTTTGTACATACCAGTTCTTCTTGTTTCAGGATTTCTATTCTTAATGTCTCCAAATGTAAAAGTGGAAAAAAACAAACAAACAAAAAAGAATAAATAAATAAATAATCAGCCTCTTACCCTTCGGCAGTCAGGTAAACATGTTGGACTGTTTTCTGTCATTAGCATCTCAAAGTAGTCTGGAAGTTGGAAACACTGCAATAAGGAATTATGACTTTTCTCCCAAAGGAAACTCCAAGAGAGAGCTAAGGTATCGGAATCAACTTTTAACCCATCACAGGTGAAATACTGCCTGAGACTGAAAAAGTCAAGGAGTAGATGGTTAAGCTTACTTTGTTTTTAGAATAAAGGAATTAATATTATTAGATATTTGGAATATAGCCTACAGATCACCTGTGTTATTTTTACAAATTCTATACATACTTCAATTTACTTTTTGATACTCTTTATCTTGCTACATAGATTTAAACACAAATGTTTGTTGATAAGAGCAGCCAGAAAATGAAACTATGAGAAAGAGAAAAAATATCTTCAAAGATTGTATTAAGAGGCCTTAAAAGAACAGAATAGGCCTAGGGGAAGTGCCAATTTAATTTACTATGCCTGCTATGTATGTATGTATGGTTTTTTTCCAATGTTGGTGTCTAAGATCAAAAAAATGAGTGAACTCTTATTAATCATTCCTATAGGCAGTTGAAGGGAAGCAAGAGTTAGGGTAGAAGAATAAGTTAGGCATGAAAAAAAGCCTATCTGAGGAAGATACTGCAGAATTGGTCAATAGAGGTGGTGGAAGAAAGGAAGCTCCAGGCAACAAATCTGGCCATCTGGGCTGAATAGGAGCATCCTGTGTGAAAAAAGAGTAAACTTTCATTAGGCTAGATGCAGCTCGACTCTTGGGGTAACTTTTTCCTTTGGCAGTTTTTTGAATAAATAAAAATTCCCTCATTTTGATGAGGGTCTTTTACATTGTTTTTCTCACTAAGAGGTCAAAGGCCTCCCAAATGAGCTTCCTGGAGGGTAAGGATAGTTGGCAGAGCAAGACCCACCTGCAGAGCAACTGTACTGTGTCAGAAGTGAAAGACACAGTACTGGTTGCCTGACAGCAATGTTCAAAAGGGGCTAAGGGGGTATGATGTAGGGCTTGGTATGTATCATGATAGAGATTTTTATTTTGGGGTAGCTTTAGTGCAAGAGTTACTCCTAAAATAGCTCTGGCAAACAGCTTACCCCAGTTAGACCCAGTCATAAGCTAATCTAAACTAAGCCATTCCACTGCTGAAATAAGCACTCACACAGCCTTTGGGATTACTTTAACTATCCCAGTGTGATTTCACCTCAGCAGTTGTACTGATGAGACTTTCACCTGCAGATCATTTTGAGGTGAAACCTCTGCTTTTCTTCTGTCACTCAGTGCATTCAAGTTATGCTTTTATGTCTCTTCAGAGGCATGCTCTCATGCACTCAATTATCTCTGTTTAATGCAAATTGTTAAGGTCATTCTGCTGTTAATTAATTGGTTGAGCCACATTAAAATAGTGTCCCTGAAGTCCTCTGCGTTAGAGATTAATGTGAGCTTCTCTGTAGACCTAGAAGTTTAGAGTATCTCACCAGCCATCTAAATGAAACTTATGTGCTGGGCTGATAGTTATTCTCTGTATTGCAGAAGAGAAATATTTCAGATAATATTTCAGCTGTATTTAGATGTCTTTTGGAAAGATTCTATCTGAAATACCAAATGAAATCCATGTGCCATAAAGAAGGTGAGTAAAAAGGTGAAGATCATTTAACTACAACTGAAAAGCCCATACAAGCCTAGATTGTTAGCAAGGAAAGGATGAGAGGCAATAAAATTTTTGCTTTTTAGAAACATATTGAGAATTTGGGAAGCTATCTGTGGGGAAGTTCTAAAAGCTTGACCACTCTATACAAGTGACCATGTTGTTTTTAATAATCTCCTGATGTAAACTTGGGGAAGTTTATTCAAAAACATCATTGTCATTTCCATGGGCAACTAATCATGCTATTATGCTCATGCCCAGCTGCAGCTGACTGCTGCTAAAAATGGAATGCTGCATTTTTTTTTCCCCCTGTAGTTTGTTTTGGTAATTAAAATTCTGATAATCAGAATATTATTGTAAGAGTGAGAAGCATGACATCTTTGCAGTGCTCACCTTGTGACCAAGCTATTCAGCTGAAAAACTTAGGGCTTACTAATGGACAGGGTTGTTCCCTCAGTCCTCCACTGCCATTGTTTCTCCTTTCAGGATCATGGAGTGCTGCTATGAATGGCTGCTCTGCTTGGAAAGCATCACTTAAGGCCGTCCCTCCGTACCTTGTTTACATGATTTCTTTAAGTGCAAGTTAGAGAAGAGACTGACTGCTTTTTTGGTTATTGGGAATTCTCCACCCTTCAGGTAGGACATAAAGGAAGGAAATAAGAAAACAAACAAACAAAGAAAACTCTCTTCACCCTCAAGTTAGTTAAGCAAGGGAATGGACAAGGGCTCATAGAGGTGGTTAAAGGTCTATCTGTGGGGAGAGGCAAACCTTGATTATATAACTCACCTAAACTTGAACTCACCTAAATTTGAAGTTACCTCTGCTTTGAACAGAGGCTGAGACTAGAAATCTTCAGAGGTACTTTCAAATCTATGATTTCTATCATTGTGTTCTCCTCTTAAGGTGTTTGTTTCTATTAACAACTGTAGTGCAGAAAAGGCCAAGCAATCCTTTAATCTGAGGTCTTGTGGAGTTTTAGCTGGGGAAGACAGTAATCCTGGAGTGAGTCCAAGAAGTAATTCAGGCTTCAAATTTCTCTTTATACTTTTATCAGTTTTCTCCTGAGCCTTATCATTCTAGATATGTTAGATATAAAGTTTTTATAAATTGAGTGAAAAATGTTACCATACCAAATGGTGGAAAGTCTTAAACCAAGACATGAACTACTACTAGTAGATTATGCATGTAGCTATTGGGTGTGAGCTGAGGGCATTTCACCTGCACAATACTAAAAAAGCAAAAGAGCTTCTCTTTTCCTTTGGGGAACAAAAGACCAGTGCTTTATCAGATTTTGTACACATGCCATTGCAACTTCAGGGAGAGGTTTAGGTGAAACCAGGTGAATGATATTAGGTAAAAAAGAGGATGTTTCTGTCTAAAAATGATGGGTTTTGGGTACAAAAGATGCCATATTACATAGTACCTTTGAAAATCTTTAATCTTTTTCTTATATGAAATGGTAGAATTTAGATTATGAAGTTTGTAGCTTCACCAACCAAAAGCTAGAGGCTCCTGAACTCCATGGGCACCTTCCTGATAAGTAAATGCCCAGACACAACTGGGATCCTCTGAAGAGAATCTTTCATTTCCCTAATGAACTGATAGTGGTGCTCAGCATGATCCTCTTGGCCTCCCATCCCGTGGAAGTTTAATGATCAAAGGATTTGGCCCAGAACTGAGAAGATTCAGGCTGCATTTCCTCCCTCTGACTTAGAAGTTTAGCAGCTGTCTCGTGTGCGGGCTTTGCACAGGGAGGGCTCTCCTCTCATCCACCCAAAATGAAGCTTCTGGGGCTAGACAAATAAGGATGGAACTGTGGCACTGTAGTTACAGCACCTGGCTGGGTAGAGGTGCTACTTTGTCCTACTTCTAAGCTACTCCTGTGTTTTAGTATTTATCTTTCATTAGTAACAACCTTTAGGTAAAATGCAGAAATTCTATCGGTCATAATTCAGAATTTTATTTGCAATCCAGAATGCAAATAAAACACATGATTATAATTTGCTAACTCTGTAGGCTCCTGAGAGGCATAAATTATAAAGCATTTGAAGCC
>JAVCKT010097276.1:0-11900 GCA_032273925.1 Rhynchotus rufescens | reverse complement strand
CCATATCTAGTGAACTATATTTTGGTAAAACTATTTTTTCCCGAAAATGTCAATTTTCAAAATGATTTTTTTTCAGAAGAAATCTTCTCCAGTCCAGTTTGACTTAGGAATATTAGCCTTGTAAGTATCATTCTCATATTTAAACTTTATTTTCATCCAATGTGCTATATCAGTTGCAACTTCCATATAATTTTGTCCAATAAGATTTTTTTTCAAATCAAAATATAAAAACAGAAATATTGTATTATTTATTTTATATTTTTAATTTATTTTATATTATTTGACTTCATTAGATATTCTTTATTATATGTATTCTAAATTGATTCTTCAAAATGTTTAATGATTTTTATATCTGCATACCTGTATATGTTTTTGTTAATTGTAAAACTGAGCATTAACAATAATTATCATCATATGGATAATCACAAGTATATGTGGCCAGATGGAATCCACCTGAGAATTCTGAGGGAGCTGGCAGAGCTTTCCAAGCCGCTTTCCATCATCTATCATTGGTCCTGGTCAACAGGGGAAGTCCCAGATCAGGGACAGGGGGATCAGGGGAACTGCAGGCCTGTCAACCTGACCTCAGTATTGGGGAAAATTATGAAAGAGATCATCTTGAGGGAGATCACACAGCATGTGTGCAACAGCCATGGGATCAGGCCCAGACAATACAGGTTCATGAAGGGCGAGTCTTGCCTCACAAATCTGATCTTCTATGAGCAAGTGACCCAGCTAGTGGATGAGGGAGGGGCTGTGAGTGTTGTCTACTTAGACTTCAGTAAGGACTATCACCCTGTCTCCCACTGCACTCTCATAGAGAAGCTGGCAGCTCATGGCTTAGATAGGTGTACTCTTCATTGGGTGAAGAACTGACTCTATGGCTAGGCCCAGACCCAGCTGGTGACTGCTCATGAGTGATGTCCCCCAGGGGTCAGTTGTAGGGCCAGTCCTCTTAAATATCTTTATCTGCATGAGGGGATTGAATACACCTTCAGCAAATTTGCAGATGACATCAAGCTGGGAGGAAGAATAGATCTGCTTGAGGGTAGGAAATCTCTACAGGGGGATCTGGATAGTCTGGATTGATGGGCTAAAGGCAACTGTATGAGGTTCAACAAGGCCAAGTGTCGGCTCCTACATTTATGGTCACAACAAACTCATACAGCACTACAGGTTTGAGGCAGAGTAGATGGAGAGTATTTCCTCAGTTGATCCTCAGTATATAGAAAAGAAAATGTTTTTCCATCACTGTCAACCAATATTGAGGGAACAACTAATCTTGGATACCATTTCTATGTACATGAAGGACAAGAAGGTGATAGGGAAAAGTCAGTGTGGTTTTACAAAAGGAAAATCATGCTTACTCACTCTAATATACTTCTACAATTAAGTGTCTGGAGTGATAAATCAAGATGTTGTCTATTTTGATTTCTGCAAGGTTTCTAACACTGTATCCCGTCACATCCTCATAGACAAGCTGAGGAAGTGAGGGTTAGATTAGCAGAAAATGAGTTGGATGGAAAACTGGCTGAATGGCAGAGTTCAGAAAGTTGTCATCAGTGCTACAAATTCCAGTAATTATCTGTGCATCCCATGGGTCAATATTGGATCCAATCCTGTTCAGCTTCTTAATTAATTAACCATAGTGATGGGACAGAGAGCACCTTCAGCAAGTTTGCTGATGATACAAAACTGGAAGGAGTGAGTGAAATACCAGAGGGCTGCACTGCTCTTCACAGGAGTGAGCAGACTTGACAGGCTGAAGAGATGGGAAGTGAATATCCTTACGAAATTTGATAAAGGGAAGTGCAGGATCCGGCACTCAGGGACAGACTGGGGGCTGACTTGATGGAAAGGGGTGCTGAAGGGCTTGGGGGTGCTGATAGACAACAAGTTGATCATGAGCCATCCATGTGCCTTTTCTGCAAATAAGGCAAGCGGCATCCTGGAGTGCATGAGAAGGAGCACTGCCAGCAAGTCAAGGAAGACCCTGCTAAGGCTGCATCTGGACTACTATATCCAGGTTTGGGCTTCCCAGTGCAAAATGGAGATGTGGAGAGAGTGCAGCAAGAGGCCACTGATGATTAGGGGAGTGGGGCATCCCCTATGTGAAAAGCCTGAGAGAGCTGGCCTTGTTTACTGTAGAGAATAGAAGACTTGGAGGGTATCTTATAAATGTTTACAAATATTTAAAGGAAGGCTGTTAAGAGGATGGTGTCAGCAATGCACAGTGTTGTCCAGCAGTGATGCCCAGTAACATGATAAGAGACAACAGGCACAAACTGGAGCACAGGAAAATGAGGAAAATCTTGAATGTGAGGTGAATGTGTGGCACAGGTTGCCCGGAGTGGCTGTGGAGTATCCATCCTTGGAGGTACTCAAAATCTGATGACACATGATGCTGAACAAATTGCTTTAGTTCACATTTCTTGAGTGAAGGAATTGGACTAGCTGGTCTCCAAAAGTCCCTTTCAGCTTCAACTTTTTTGAGTCTGTATTTGTAGAATCTTGCAGTCAGTACCACATTTTCTATCTATTTTAGTGGGAGTTAGCAGGAATTCTTACTGGGAAAGATTCAGATGATCTGGTCTATATTGATTTTCCAGTGGTCATTTTTTTTTTTTAGTGGAATATGTTTTCCTCACATTTTTCATTACTAACCCATTTTGATTTGTCATATCTTTTTTTCTTAATTGCTCAGAATTCTTGTCTCTATTTTGGTTAAAGAAGAGAAGAGAGCCTTCAATATTTTAATCATTCTGCCTAATTCTCTCCCCTTACTTCATTCTTTAATAGACCCATTTTCTTCTTAATGCCTTTTTGTACTGATATAGCCATAAAAGTCTTTTCTGTATTACAAAGAAATAAGACTACCATAGAAAAGTATCAAGAGATGTGGGTGTAATACTGATGAGATAACTGAAAAGAACTGTTCCCTGATTACAAGTAGGTCAACTGTCAGCCGCTTACACAATTATTTTTAATATATACCTAGCTGAGAAACTGGTGAGAAATAGATATTTGCCAAAATCAAGACCTGCTCCTTTGTGGATTAACTACAAATGAGAGTATCTAATTTCTGTGACTTTTATAACTTTTGAACTCCATTGAATATAGAATTTTAAAAGGAACTCTTAAAATAGTACAATTTAGAAAGCCATTACAAGTTTTGGTACTTTTCCAGTTAAACTAATGCATCTTCACAGAATTTTAAATCCTTTAACAAGAAGCATTTACCTGAAAAAATTTTATAATTGCCTGGTTGTCAGCTACTCTGCAGTGTTAGTAAATTTCTGGTCTGCTCAAGTAGCGAGAACTTTAAGCCATACCTGATCCTCTGGCACAGAATAACATATAGCTTAAAGAATTTTTCAGACAATTTTTTTTTTTTCTTTTAATACAGAATGGAGATCTAAGGAGAAAAGGGATTCTGGCCAACATCTTTTTCTATATTATCTAAAGGAAATAGGTTACTTGCTAAGTCCCTACCATGTGTGATCTTTCAAAGGAAGTAGAAAGCTCACACATGTCCACATATGCCACCATGCTCTTTGAGACCAGGAGAAACGTCTCAAAGTGAAGAGATGGAGTGTAGCAGATTATACAAGGTATATCTAATGAATCCTGAGCAGAGAATTCCTTCTCTGTCTCAGTACAAATATACCACTTACCACCTTGACTTTACCATGGCTACTAGACAAGTTGCCTAAAAGTTATACAATGGAATGATACTCTCCCTGAGAGTATCGGTGGATCCATATCTCTTGCCTCAGTGTCTGTCAAATGTCAGATGCATTCTGAAAATGAGAGGCTTCTGCAACTTCTAGAGGACCACTCTGAAAACCATAGAGGACTCTCTGTCTGTAAGGTGCTATTTTTTTTAGCAATGGAGGTATATTGAAAGGTCTTACCAACTCTTTGGAATAGAATTTTCAGCAATTGACAACTGTCCTCAAATCTTTCTTAACACTAGACAAAGTTCAAAGCAAAAGCAAGTTTATTTCCCTGTAATGAAAACTTGATAATGACTATTCCTCTTTTTGGAAACAGATACAGGAAATGAAATAATAACATATAACATAGCTTAGTGCAATTTCTTATTCCAGTCAGATTTCAGGCTTTCAAGCCTGGGCAATTCCTCAGATGATTTGTAGTGCTCCCACATCTGTGAACTTGTCCTTTAGAAAATTCCTGCCTTCTTCAAATACAATCATGACTTGTACTGAAGTTGCCATCTTTTTCAATTAAATGTAAATCCACCTGCATCAGCTTTCTGTAAACCTTCCATCCTTATAACTGAGCCAGTCAGGACATTTCTTCTCTGCTAATGGAATTCTGCCTGACGTTGGATTTATCTTCATTATTAAAAGATCTCCTTGGATGTCTCCATAGGATCTGTCTGCCGGGCAAACTCAGCTTAGTTCAGTGTCTATTTGGCTGCAAACAAGTCTTACCTCTACAGTGAACAGAAAGGGATATTTTCACTGAGCATAAAAAAGATTACCATAAAATAGAAGGATCTGATTTTTTTTAACCATTGACTTAAAATCACAGTATTTTATAGAGAGAGCAATAACAAATGTATTTTACATAAATATACAGTGAAGACAATAATTGCAGCTGATGAGGGCAATGTAGTCAAAACAAATATGCAGTCACTTCACATATCAATCTAGTTACCTTGGCTACTTAGAAGTTAAATTGTAGGCTAAGATCATTATCTATCTTTATAATCAAGGAGAAGAGAAAGTTATTTCCAAAGGGCATGCTATGAAATTCTAAAATAGGTATCAAGTTGGACAAAATAGCTTTAGTATAGTACCTGGAAAGAGGTACTGTTGAATGTGATAATTTGTAAAATGATTGAATAGTAGAGAAAAGCTGATATAGAAGATGTTGTATTGGAAAGAGGTTATGAGGATGATCCTTTTCAATGATTCCTTGATCTTTCAGCATCCGCCAAGGTATTGTGTGAATAACATATGATGTACATTTCTATTGCCTTCTTGTATTTTGTTAGATCATAACATCGTCCCACCACTATGTCTTGGCTTTGCTTTGTCGGAAGTTTTCTTCTACTTAATTATTCTGTTCTGTCAGTATGATCAACTAACTCTGGTCAGATCTTTTATATAACTAATCTATAGCTGAGCCTAACTAAATCAACCAAACCAAATCACATTTTAATGGACTGAGAGGATATAACAGATTAATTAAAATGCTTACAATACACTACCAACAAGGCAATGAGGTTACTATTATTCTGTAAGGTAAGTCTAGATACAAGAGTTTTTAAGCTTATTTGGGAGAATAACATTTTTGAAACATACATCACTGGAAGTGAGGCAGAGTATTTTTTTCAGGAGATACTTAATGGAAATAAGTAGAATTCAGAATTTAATTTTTTTTCAAGTTTTTGTTATTACCTTTGTGGATTAAGTCCCCAATGCAACAATGCAACCTGAAGCGCTCCCATGTTTTGATGGAAGCCAGTGTCTAGACACTCAGCATTGATAGACAAAACATTATGAAGCTTCACCGCACCAAGAAGAAGCTATAGAGTGAAAAAGTGGATATGTTTGTATTCCTACATCCTCTACACTATTCCTACATCCTCTACACTGCCTTTACAGTAGTTTTCAATCGTTTTCATGTTTTTGTTACCTCCAAGGAAAAAAGGGGAGAACAAACTCTCTCATATCATCTGTGGGATTGCCATGAGTTAGTTGGTACATTTTATCTTCATTCAGATAAATCCAGGCCTGAACTTGACAGTACAAACATGCTTCAAAGTGTTTACAATCTGATGTTATGCATGATAAGAATGTTAGAAAGAGTGATAAAAAGAGAACATATCTCTCACATGATGTAGCCTAGTAAGTCTTGTCCTGGCAGTGCCTTGAGGATAGAGGAGGTGACTTATGGCAAAGTGGCTTCACGGCTGCATTGCCAGGACTGAACTAGTAGCTTTTTAGCTTGTGGTTCCAACTGACTTTAAGAATTAGAAATGTTACAAAAAGATGAATTAACTTGAAGAAAAGTGCATCATTCTTGGACTTTCTGTGCTGGCTAGCCTACAAAATAATTATTTCTTTTGAGTGTCATTTATGAGAATTTAATGCAACATCTAGCCTCAGGTTGAGTCAGTAGTAGCTACCCTCTATTGCCCCTAACTTGAAGCAGTATATATGAGCTTTTCCTGGTCCTCTACAAAACAAAAGGCTTTAGATGACCTGGCTAAAAATTCAACACCTTTCATATAGCATTCTATCATTTAATTTATTTCTAGAAAAAAATAAAAAAGGCATGAAGGCATGTGAGGCTTGCATTCAAAAAATAGGACAAGGTTATTAGGACAAATCTAACGATGAGAAGTCAATATATAAGTCAAGATAAAAGAGGGAGATAATGGTAGTAAACATCTGTGTGGAAAATAGAAGGGGTGGTGATTAAAGGTTAGAACGTGCACACAGCAGGCACATACTATAGGGGTTTAGAGGGTAAAAAAACTAATTAGTGGAATGGATTAAGAGGCCAAGTGCAAAACTAAAGTAGTGGTGTTGGCAGGATGAGTAGGGATTAGAACGGGAAAGTGGTTATGCTATTCATTACAGTACTTTTAACTGTGTGTGTCTGAAACAGGTTTGGCTCATAAAAGAATAAGTTGTGCTAGCTAAAACACAACATTTTTAACCAAAAGCACAGCGAGCCAGGACCTCAGCCTTTATAAACCTTATTTGGGGAAGACAAAAGACAGTTATAGGACATGAGAATGTTTTAAGTGTTATATTTTCAATAACAACAAGCCAAAGTCATAAAAGATCTGAGAGAATATTTTGATATCTTATTTGTTCTAAGGCTCAAGATTAACTGATGTTTTGAAAGACTGATTTAGTCCTTGTTGTATCTAGCTATACTGCTAAGCAGTTATATTTGTGCATTTTTCTTATTTTTTGGTGTGTCACAATGTGGTAAAAGTGTATAATTATTTATGATGAGCTGCAACAAGACAGAAATTCTTAACACTAACAGTCACATAATAAACATATTATTTTAGAATAGGCATCATATTTATGTATGCACTGGAAAAAGTAATCAGGAGTTCTCATCCTTGTTATCTATGTCATTATTCTATTTGACTGTAAGTATATAGGCATTTTGATGTTTCAGAAAGACAAAATAACAGACCTTTGACTTTTACAATATTGACACCTTCTGCTGTAAAATATTTATATCTCTTCACATTTCACTCTGATTTAAGCATTTACTAACTCACTGGACTATTTAGCTGTCTTTGTTCAAAAATAATTATGGGCAATGTTCTTTTCAAAATAACAGGCTAAAGGGGAAGATAAAAGAATAGGAGAAAGAAATCAAAGAGTAAAGAAGAATATGAGGGGTATTTAGAAATTATTTAAGAATATCTTCTTATTTAAAAATACCTTACTGTCATTATAGAGCAAGAAAGCCAAACTAGTTAAAATTGAATATGATTTAGAATGAATATCAGAGTAGTTATATTTGACAAATGTAAGAAAAAAATGGTAATAAATATCAATCAGGAGTTACTGAAAATTGGTATGAAATATAAAGGGACTCAAGACAAATCTATGCCTGACAAAGTAACAAAGCAAGTTGATGCTTTCATGTGGATGAGAGCAGATAGCACTCTGTTTAGAGAAAAAAAAAAGGTATTTGGCTTTTTTTGAATAAAAATGATAGAATTATCAATAAAAATGGATATTCAATAAATATATTGATTCTATTGGGAGAATAAACATATGTATTTGAATAATATCACAGGAGATTTCTTGAAAGCAACAAATAGCTGGCTTTTTCTGAAGCTAGACATCCAAAAGATAGCATTGTCACATAATTACTAGTTTTTGGAGTTCATAAAATTCCATTAAACTTCAAAAAACTCCACACAGATATGGAGTTTGAAAAGATATGGCTAAGGAGCTCCCTGGGCTGTTAATGTTGATTTTGTAGCAAGGTTGAAAACACTGGAAAACCTTAAAAATTCCAAAAGATCACAACTATTTTAAATAGGGAAGGTTGGTCAGCTTTTCACAGTTGCAGGCTTGTGATTGTAATATCAGTCCTAGGCAAAATAATGATATGACCAATATGCAAATCAGCTAACAAAAAGTTAAAAGAATGAATATAATTAATGTCAATCTAGAAGGATTTATACAAAACCTTTGAAGTTTCATGTTTGATAGATAAAGCAAGTTCAATTGATTTCTTATGCACAAATTTCTCTAAGGCATTTGACTTGATACCAAAGTACATGTTTATAAGGAAATAAGAATGATATATGGTTAATTGCACATGCTCAGCAAAATGGAAACTAGCTAACTTAGGGCTTTCAGTGTATTATATACTGTGTATTTAGTGATCTCTCTTAGGATTCAGTTCTTGGCCATGTGCTTTTTGTTATTATTGTCAATGAGTTGCAAGAGTAGATTAAAATTTGCAAGGCAAATTAGTGAATCTTCTTATTACTGCAATAAAATGAAATATAACAATAAAATAGCACATTCCAATCAAAATATTTCATCTTGTTTTTCTTAAATGACTCTCAAACAATTTCAGGATAAATGTAAAGTGTGCAGAGAAACATTTTTTTTTTATATTATGTTGACAGAAGTTGTTGTGAGGTGTTAAGAGAACTCAGGCTAAATAAAGACTGTATATATATTCCAGGGTTTTGATCAAACTGTGAAGAATATGTGTATTCTTCATTCTGCTTGTAACATCTGATTCAAAACTTTTGAAAGCACATTTTTTCACATAGTTGTATACCTTCATGTTATTTTAGAGTATGTAGGTAATATGCTATTAGATTGCTTTTCAAATCAGTCAAGTTTTTTTCCTATTACATGATAGACGGTGAGGCAAAAAAAAAAAACAAAACAAAAACTCCCTGAGTTGTAGTCATTTTTTTTAGTTTTCTCTGATAGTTTTATATTGACTGAAACTCAAAATATTTGTGTAGTATAACGGTATAATGAAAATTCCTCATTCAACTGTAAATGTGTTTTCTTGTGCTCCAGTGATGCACTTAATCAAATGTATTTACTCATCTACAAAACACACATTCTTTATATCAGCAAGTATTCTTGTATAAAACAGTATAAAACATCATTGCCTGTATGCCATATATTAATATTTTTCCTATGAACACCCTGTACTAAGTATTACTACTGTTTTAAAGCCCCCCAGTCCTTTTGACATTTCCCTTGGACCAACCTGAAATATTTTTCCTGTAAGAAGCTAACATACAAAATCTAGCCTTTCAAAGTTGTATTGCATGTAAATATAGTGTAAAACGTCCTTCAGTGATGAGTAGCAAAGGCTTGGAAAGAAGTGGATCTTTATTCCCTGGTATGTCCTCCAATTGCTAGAAATTTGCATTTACAGCATTTGCAGTCACTTCCAATGGAACATTTCTAAAATTAGTGTACTAAATGGGTGGAATTCTGGTGACAAAAGGGTCATATTCATGTAGATAAGAATATGAAGAGAAGATAAACAGAATTAGTTTGAGAAATACTCATCAGAAACAAAATGAGAACATCTTGATTGTGAATGGGAAAGCAATGAGGGCTAGTGGAAATTTCGTCTCTCCTAGATCTACCTTTGCTAAGAGAAACAGAAAGTCTCTGATTAATTTGACTATGAGCTGAATTAGGCACAAGCCAGTATCTAAACCAGTGTGAACCAATTCAGTGCAATGACGAGCAAGTCAAAGTAAGGCACTCAGGGCATGCCTTTTTGACTCCCTCTGTCCGGAATAACTGTTACAACCACAGAACACACTGTTTATGTGAGGGTAAGCCTCAACACTCACAAATAGCACTGGAGCACAGTTGCTACTAAAAGCAGACACCAGCTAAGGATCTACAAGGTCCACTTTAACATAAATAACTTATTAATTAAGAGAATGAGAACTCTGGTAATATATTTATATGACAAAGATACATAGAGACCCATAAAATGTGGTATTTGAATAATTGAAATTATTGTATGAGGTTTATATTATTTCTTTCTTTAAAGACACATTTTCCTTGTGGCTTGGTGCTCAGCATGACTGGTACATCATATGTGCTATAAAGTAAATTATTTGTAGTGCAATGGTATTTGAAGTTTGCAATGCCAGTCTACGAGAAAAATCATTTTCAGCTTGTAATCCATAGATCTTGAGATTCCATAGACTACTTTTCAAGATCCCTGGAAAAAGGCCTGCAAATTTTACTTTTCTTACTCTGAAAACTAAGCCTGTTTGTTAGTTTAAATTATCTGCGGAAGAATCTGTTGCCTCCTGGAAAATATTTAGCCCCCTGAAAACCAACAACCTTTGAAAGCCACTGTGGACAAATAGGAGATCAAAATTATAATGGCTTCTCTGGACCTCTTGAAACCCAGAAAAAATGTATATTGAGACACACACATAAGCACATCTACAGGTTCTATGGGAGTATAGTTTGGAGGTACTCACAAAAGTGCAGGTGATATTGACCAAAGGTTTTTGCCTTATTGAAACATGACAGTGTGGTTTATTACTAAATTTGACAGATTTCTGGAAGAATTCCACAGGAAAGATAGTAAGAAACAACCAAACAAAAATTGTTCCACAAAACAATTCACTGATAATATTTTACTCCTATATTGCACACCTAGCCCAGTTATTTAATATGCCTCAAGCATAGTCATTGCATTGCCTACCAGATGTTGACCTGACTGGAGGCAGAGAGATAAATGCCATTGTCTGATTTGAAGAGCAGGAAGCTCTAGATTTATCTATACTGCACATGGTGACACAATACTTACACACACAATAACAGTGCTCTACATGCCATTGAAAACTGGTTAATTTATCAAAGTTTTCGTCCACCGAGGCATGGAAACAGATTAATGCTTAGATATTCCCTGCATATGATACTGGCCGACTACCTGGAAAGTAGGATCTAACAGCATCTAAAAAGAAGAATATGGTCCCTTTATATTTACAGACTGAACTGGTAGTGTAAAATATGTCTGCAAATTCTTTTCTTGGAACTTCATCCAAATATTTCTAAAAAATATTGTGACAACAGTACAAATTACTCATAGGATGCACAGTCCGAGTTCTTGCAAAGTCAGTCACCTCCTGGCAGCTGAAGAAGGCAGGGAGGTCAGAGGCAGAGTCATTATTAGAGCAGTCCTTTCCTCTCCTCTCCTCCCTACATACAGACAGATAGATTGCCTGGCTCTGAGGGGAAAATAGCTAAGGATTGATAAATGGGAATAACAGACCTTGAGAGCATGACACATGCCCTGACACTAAAGAAAAAAACACTCACAAGCACAAACAAACTGTTTATTTATTTTTATTCCTACTGCATTTGAAAATAATAGGTATTTATTTTCTTTACATATATATCTTAATACTTAAAAATCTTCTCTTGTTGCTACCAGACTCCAGCTCACTATGCCAGAAAGACCTGTGGTAACCTTTTGCCTTTTTGCTTAAGACAAACTTTGGGGAAAAAAAAAAAGAAAAAGACAAGCTGGTATTTTTCTCTTAGCCTTCTTTGCAGAGAAGCATGTTGGCTACATTCCCCTCACTGAAGCTATTGTAATCATTATTCCCTGAAAGCAATAGGCACTGCAGAGCTACAGCTTCATTGCTATTTAGAAACAGAATAAAGTCAGCATCATGGCTAAATCAACCAAAAAAAAAAAAAAAAAAAGAGTATTGTGTTTAATTTTCATCATTTGTCCTTTTTTCTACCTTGTCCCAAGGCAGAGTTTGTTTGCCACTTGATTGTGGGTCTGCTCTGAATAAGAGATGGATGATGTGTTTGGGTCTTGAATAGGGCTTAGGTTGTATTTGGCTTAGGTTGTGTTTA
>JAVCKT010097275.1:0-11900 GCA_032273925.1 Rhynchotus rufescens | reverse complement strand
GGAAGGAAGGAAGGAAGGAAGGAAGGAAGGAAGGAAGGAAGGAAGGAAGGAAGGAAGGAAGGAAGGAAGGAAAATAACTTCCATAAAAGCAAAGAGCTCAAAAAAAAAAATCTAAAAGGAATCAACATCTGTGTTTAGAACCGTATCAAGCAAGAACACCTTTTAGATTCAGGAATACCTTTGAGCAGATGTTAAATTGGGCTTAAAAGCAGACGTTCATTTGGAAGAAAAATGCCATTTTAGGGAACACATCAACATATCAAGCTCTGGTTTTGTACAAGACATGCTGTTTGGGCATGGACTTGGGCAAGGACTTCTATGAGTCCTTGGGAAAGAACTGGACTGGGTCTGACTCCCGTTGTGCTTTGACTATTTGCTCCCCTGCAGGGAGATGTTCCCCTTTCCCTGCCTCCAGTTCCCTCATCTATAAGACAGAAGTGCAAGGGTTTGTCTCACCATGGGTCCTCTGGATTCCCTGGAGCCTAGTAGACCAGAGGACCTGGTGTAGGCATGAATCCGTCTTGGTGGAGGCTCAGACACTTGTTTTGTTTTGTTTTTTTGTTTTGTTTTGTTTTGCTTTTTGTTTTGTTTTGTTTTGTTTTGTTTTGTTTTGTTTTGTTTTGTTTTGTTTCCTCAGGGTGGCAGCAGGACTGGGTGCTCTAGGTTTGATGATTTTAATTCTTTTGTTCTAGACAATTGTTTTTCATCTGGGCTGTGTGGAGAGGTAAACAACAGCCCAAGCTCTGCACTCTTCCCCTGAACGGATAAAGTGCAAATACATCATTAGGCAACCAAAGTTCACTCTCATTTTTACCCCTTTACAAGCCAAACCTAATTCCTTATTATTTGTAACTGAATGGCTTTTATAGGGCCATATTGTGGGCAGGTCCTTGCTGAGCCTCATCTTTCCCAGGAACAGCGCAAGGAAGTTCCCGGCCTTGAAGAGCTTGTCAGCAAAAAAAACAAAGCTCAGGGCTAGGCAAGAGGATTGCCTCACTTCCCAGGTGGGTCTTGCACTTCTCAAGGCAACTCGAGCTCATTTTTGGAATAAATAGCATGCCTTTAGACCCAGATGAAAGACAAGG
Organism: Rhynchotus rufescens; assembly: GCA_032273925.1. Classification (NCBI taxonomy): domain Eukaryota; kingdom Metazoa; phylum Chordata; class Aves; order Tinamiformes; family Tinamidae; genus Rhynchotus; species Rhynchotus rufescens. The sequence goes on along the minus strand of JAVCKT010097275.1, from coordinate 10,815 downwards.
AATGAGCAGAGAACAGCTCACACAGTGCCGGCTACATGTTCCTGGAGGTGCTGCATGTTTCCAAACGAGTCCCTCTTCAGTGCAGGGAAGTTTGGGAGGTGATTTGTACATCCAGATTTCTCGGCTCTTCCTGCTGGCTCTTCTCCCATTCTCAAGCCTCCCTCTCCACTTTGCTCTGGCTCACAGCCTAGGTGTGATCTTCCGAGGATGCACCACCAGTCCTGGAGCTGGAGAGCAGGAGCTGCCGCAATCCCCTGCCGGCAACACGCTGAGCCCAGAGGAGCGTTCACTGAGGCTCCTAGTCAAATCCCATGCAGGGCCGTGAGACAGATACGGGAAGGAGAGTGCTAAAAATGAAAATGTTGCTTTGCAATTTTTTAATTTCTTTGGGTGTAACTGCAGCGGTGTGGGTGGGTGCGCGGCGAGCTCCCTTGTTAAAGTCTTCAGCTGCAGCACTGCTGTCTGTCGTAATTAACCCTGTGTCTCTACCTCAGCTACAGTCAAGAAAAAAAAAATGGAAACAGCCCCAAGGGCTCAAAGAAACGAGCACTATGTGTTCTAAGTTTAGGGGTTTTGGTAATGATCTGGATGGAGCAATCAGTGTTGAGCGTGGCTGAAGGGGCCGTGTCCACCTTGGGGGATTTCAGGTCCCATAAGTTCAACCGCATTCCCTAAATGCCCTAGTCTCACCGGAGAGAGGTCTCCTTTCTTCCTTGTTGGTCAACGCGGGCACCTCTGTCCCCCTCCAAGCCCTAAGGGAAGTGTCAGGTTCAAGTTACCTGCCCCCAAACCGGCAGCCCGCCCAGGCGGAGCGGCCGGAGGCACCTCCCTCCGGTTCGTCCCAGGGCCGGATTGGAACAGCCAGGTGCGAGCGGCGGCCTCCCTCCCTCCCGGGCGCTCTCGATAACTCAGCCGGCACTCGCTCCTGCTGCGGGGCTGCTCCCCACAGCCCTTCCCATCCCCGCTGCCATGCCGACCCCGCGCCTCGTCGCCCTGGGGCTGCTCCTGGTGCTGGAATCTGCCTCCTGTCAGGAAGGTGAGCCCATTGCTCCAGGGAAACGGAGGCTCGGGGCGAGCGGAGGCTGCGTGCGGCAAGCCCGGCGCATGCACTGTGGCTCTGGGCACTGGGGGGACCCCAAAAGAGTTGTCCGCGGAGGGGAACCGTGAGATTACCATGCTTGGAGCTTTGACTTCATGTACGTGGGGGCAGAAGGGAGGTTCGGAGCTACCAAACCCCTCCTGAGATGAAGCACAGGCAGTTTTCCTCTTATTCAGTTCAGTGTTGAAACTCAGGGCAGAGATTTATCTCACCTGGCTACACAGAGGTAAAAACAGCTCTGATTTATCTCTGCACTGTGATGAGTAATTTGTTTTCTTAAGGCTTGCTTTTTCTCTCTCTCTCTCCTCCCGCTCTTCCCCAGAAGAGCCCTGCGCCCGGTTGCTTTCCCTGCTCACTGATACCTCATATATTCTCCTGTTAATCTTTAATGCCAATCGCTGCTGAGGTGGCAGGGCAAAATATTTCCTTCTGCACACTGAGCTTCCACTGCCTTCCCGAAGACTTGATAGAGAAGTTTCCTAGTGCTGTCACAGTAGTTTTATGCCATTTGTGGAAAAAAAAAGAGGAAACATGAAAGAGTATAACCAGGAGTAATTAAAACTAATCTGATCCTGCCAAAGTCCTGGAAAACTCCCTCCCCCTTTCTCCTCCTGATGCCCCAACCTTGACTGCTCTTCCTGCATTTGTTTACCAAATTGCTAAGGATTTAACAGTGTGGGGTCTCCACTGTCAGCACGATTAAAAGGTTTGCTGTTGCCTTGAAGGGGGGAAAAAAAAAGGCTGCAGCAAGAGTTTAGAGCCTGCAACGACTTTCTCGGACGTGACAGAGCACAGGGAAGGGCCAGTTTTCCAAGCACTAGAGAAAGATGCATCAAGGCACATGTATGTGTATTTAAACAAGCCTGGAGTATGAAAGAGTCACAGTAGGGGCAAGAGCTAATATTGACATTTCCCTTGGTTGTGTTCATGCCTGCAGATCCATGGGCACTGATGCATGGTCAGCACAGGGGTGCACCCAATTTGCTTAGTTCATCCAAGAAAAAACCTTAGTGGGTAGCTTGGGGCATGTCCTGGTGGCAAGGAGATGAAGCTGGATTTTGGAGCAGGATGTCTTCAGCTCCTGGGGTACGGAGAAAATGTTCAGGCAAAGCTTTCCCAGGCTGAGCCAGGCTGCCCAGGGCACGTGCATCTTGTGGGGACGCTGCTGTCCTCGGCTTGAAGGCTCATGAAAACAGCTGCTGGAGTGAGATTTCACTGGAGGAAAAGCACCTGGTGCCTCCCAAGACTTGCTGGCTGGAAGTCTCCTACCCATTTACCTCTTGTGCTGAGCAACCAGGAGATGAAAGTTTGGGGATTTTGGTCCCCCCAGTACAAGCTTATCCAGCTTAGTCTTGAACTCCCTTAACCTCAGCAGCAACCTCACCAAGGGCTGGGCCTGGGCTTCGCTTCTGAGGCTCGCGTGGAAAACCCTGTCTCCAGCAGGAAGGATTAAGTACAAATAATAAATAAATCTGGCAGCCAAGGACAGGGTGAAGGAGGAAGTAGGGCTGGCCAAAGTTAAGGGTGAATTTTGTGGGTGTCTCTGGGGCTGCACCCATGCACAGGACCTGCTCCACCGCTGTGGATGCCCCAGGGCAGTGCCCAAGCCATATTCCTGCATCCAGCTCATCCCCTTCTTACTGGCAACACTAGCTGCTGATGCAGGAGGTTTGCAGTTGGAGCACACTGAGACAAGAGGGAATTTCCGTCTGCATTCCTCTGAGTGAGTTTGGCCCCGGGACGCCTCAGTAAACACATTTAAGTGCTTCTGCTGTCTTGCTCCAAATTCTCAGTTTGTTAAATTGAGTTGTGTTTCACCTCCACAAGGAAAATGTTTTTTTGCTGCTTTTGTTTCTCTAAAAGCCAAACTCCTCTTGCAATGATGTGACCCCGAGATCGGGGACTCCTAAAAGGCAGCCATCCAACAGCGATGGCACAGCTGTCAGCAGCAGACCCAGTGTGTAGCTGAGTGTGGATATCTAGCCTGCAATTAGAGTTTGCTTAGCTGGCCTTTATTGCCTCCACTAAAGATCATTTGCAGTTTATGGCAGAGATTTGTCTGCTACAAGCGCCCGGCTGCTGCACACCTCCAACGCCAGAAGGGAGCTGCAGGGCAGCAGTATTCACCAAAGCAGAGGACACTGGTGACACCATTCAGCTCTGCTTCCCATGGCTGTCCCCGTGCTCTGCACATCTGCGAGGGCTCCCAGCACGCAGGTTGGCAGCTGGCACGGAGTGGGATCTCGCACAGGCTGAGTTCTGATGCTCGCTGGCAGGGAGCTCTCCACCTTCCCCTCCGTCCATCCCAAACTAGGCTGTGGCTGGGAGGTTTGATTTTTGCAAAAAAGTTCATTTTTAATCAACAGAAATGAGAAAAACCTTGCCTGAACAAAGCAATAACCAAGTCCTAAGAGGATGCAACTAAACATTCTTTACCTTTCTCAAGTTCCTCTTTCAACACTTAAGGATTGGTACGTTTGAGTATGACGGTCCATGAGAAGTGTTAAACCAGCAGTTCAAGCAAAGGACTGGAGACCAACATTTTCCTTCTCTCTTGCTGTTGGCCTTGAGTTTCTTCTGCATCCTGGAGCACATCTCACAGCCCTCCTGCACCTCTGTGAGTGTTCATGGGACTAGACCCTGGCTTGGGCATGGTTAACAAGAGCAAAACTCTCTTTTCCAGATATTTTTGTAGACAGACTTCTTGAACCAAGCCAGGCATGTGATTGTATGCTAGCAGTGCCAGTGGATGATAAAGTCCTATCTGGTCAGGGTTTTGCTTCCTCCTGGTCCTTCTCTAGAAAGTTTCATGTCCCGAACAAGCAGCCAGGTAAAGGCAGTGCTGCCCCATGTGAGGGGCCAAACGGCAACACAGCGGTTTCACCAGCAAGGTTGTCTTGCAGATCCCTGCCCCTCAGCCCTGACTATCTCGTGGCTAAATAAAAAACAAACAAACAAACAAAACCAAATTGTATAGTGTCACCATTTAGGGTCCTTGTTTGACCAGGCAGTATTTGGAAAATAACAAGGAACATTGTGGGACCTTGGTATCCAGAATAAACGGTTGAAATCCCTCTTCCTTCTTCCCCCCAGCATTTTAGACAAATACTATCATTTTATCAGGTCCATAGCTTCATCTGTTAGTAATTCTGGTGTGTGTTCTATTTAATCTTTTCTCCTCCTTTGCATTTATTCACAGGTGTTTAAGAACTGGCCTTTAGATTTGCTACCTCTACACATAGCAGTGTTTGTGCTTAGGTTTACATTATAAGGACAGTCAAGGTCTGCCATGCTCTTCCTGGGAGCCCACACAAGAATGTCTGTGCTCTTTGTGACACTTCCCCCTCAATCGCTGATTTTTTCTGTTCCTGGTCAAGGATTTTCCCTCAGTTTCCCCTTGCCGGTGCTGCTTTCATCGCTTAAGGGCTGTGCTGATTTAGCTGCATCATGCTCTGCTTGGCTTTGCAGGGCTGAACTCTTGACTGGACACCACTGAGGCTGGTATGAGGAAGCTAAGGTGACCTAGTGAAGTACAAGGATGTGCTTTTAATATGTGTTGTCCTTTCCTTCTGCAGCCCGGGGCGGCCTCCAGCCGTGGTTGCAAGGCATCATTGCAGTGGTTGTGTTCCTAGTCCTGGTGGCCATTGCTTTCATGGTCAATAAGCTCTGGTGCAACGAGAAAGAGTAAGTGCTGGGAGTCCCAGGCACCCAGGGGTTACTTTGGGCTTGGCTTAGCACTTGCTGTCCCAATGTGTCTGCACGGGTCACTTCTAATTGCCCCTTAGATCTGCGCCAGTGCTGGGAACACAGCGACCATTGCACACAGTGAACCAGAAACAGATGGGATGGACTGCCCGTCCTGCACTCCAGTCACAGCTGTTTCTTGTAGTCAGGATTCTTCTTGGGTCTAACGTGAAGAAAACAAAAGAATGATCATCAGACACAAGTATTTGCCTGAGCATGATTTGCTAAAGATTTGAAACTGGTGGACTGAATCTTGAACCAAATTTTACTATGTCTGCATCATGAGCTGATTCTCTATGAGCCATCAGAAGAGAGTAAAACTCTTCCTGAGAAGTGGGTGCTTTCATGGCTTGTTGATGACAACTCCCTTGGTCTTATTTCCAGTGCATCTGCCATGTGTTTGCATCGTGTAAATTGAACTCATGCAGAGAACTGAAGCGGGAATTCATGAGCCAGGCAGCTCCCTGTGTGGAGCCTGGGGCACAGCGAAGCTAAATGGACGGATCTGAGCCCATTGCAGAAGGCTGGGCATGGACAGTCATGCTTGGTTTGCTGCAAGCTAAATGAGGACACAGGCTGCTGCTCATTCCTACCGACCCACGACTACTTGCTAAGCTGCAATAACCTGATCTTGAATCTGGGCCCAAAGCCGAAGGAGAGGCAGAAGAAGGACTACAGCCTTGTTCCCAGTCACTGTCCCAGTACAGGCACTTTGGGCTTTGCACCAGTGAGAGGTTTCTTATATCCATGCAGCTGTGCAACCTCTGCAGGTGTGAAGAGAAAGATCTAGTAGGACCTAGATGTATCACTGTACCCACATCATCTTCCACACATTCGGCTCCAGTGCAAGCAAATATATATGTATACATGTATTTGCTTATATGTCTGTATATATTTGCATACAATGCATATATATTTGTGTGTGTATGCATACATATTCTGATTTTTAACTGGTTTTAGTGTCTCTGGAGACATTGTGCAAAGGCTGGCCTGAGCTAAAATGCAGTCTTTGTTTGCCAAAGAGATACCATTGTCCCTAAGTTGAGTCAAAGGATGTTTTATCCCACAGAACACACATTAGAGGTGGTGTCTCCCACCCCTGCCCTTGCTTGCCCATGCTGGGCTGCCTCTGTCCACGAGCCCAGAGGTGTCCCTGGCTCCAGCATCAGGGCTCGGCTCTGCCAGCAAGGCTGGCGAGGAGGCCGGGGGGGATGGCAGCTTGTTTTAATTAATCTGGCCTGTCTTCAGAAGAGATGCTTGCAAAGCTCAGCAGCCTGGCATGCTGCCAGCTCGGCACTGTCACTTTGACAGCAGTTATCAGCTTAAGTCACTGCCTGTTTATGCCATTCTGTTCCTTGAAAACGTCTCAGAAATTGCCCTTTAGCAAGTGCTGAAGGAAGCAGCAACGTGCATATGCAATGGAACCGCGTCCACCCACCACCACCAAGCACTTCTGCACCTCTGGGGCCATTCAGTCCATGGGCTTGCTCCTGTCTGTGCTTCTTGGCTCCAGCTAAGGCTGTTCCTGCCTTGCAGTTCCTTCTAAAAAGGATTCAGACCTAGATCCAAGTGGAAACCCTTGAGCTGAGCCTGTGCGGATGTGCCCGCACACAGACGCACCCTTTGGGACGGCACGGAAGAGTCTCTGCGCCGTGTGTCAGCGACTGTAGGTGATTGTTTTGCAATGGGCCACAGTGAAGAAAGCTGGAAAAACCTGTTAGCAGGAGAGAACAATCCCAAGTATTGATAAATGAGTCTGACTGAGAGCCGCAGCACTGTCACCAGTACAGACTGGTGCTGGGAGTGCCAGCAGCAGGTGCACAACTGGGTTAAGAAGGACTTGGAAGAGCTGAGTCCAGAATCTTGGGACTCCATGTTTAGCTGGAGGTGCCTCTGACTCACAAGGTCGCTGGTATCTAGGAAGTTTTCCCTCCCTGGTGTTAGCAGGAGCCCCTGCTGCTCTTCCCTTGCCCACATCTGCAAGGCTTTTCCATTGTTCTGCCTCAATTCCTACCGACATGCTCTTTCTTCTCCCCCTCCAGGGAGAACGTTGAGGCCGTGGTGAGCATCGGAGAGAAGCACGAAACTGTCCTCTCCAATGGCCGCGAAGGGAGATACGTAACCGCAGCAGACTTCAGGTGAAAGCCTTGCTCAGGACTTTCTCCTTGCTCTGGCTCTGCTCTGGCCATGCAGAGGCACAGCTTGCCTCCCACTCTGGCTCTCACAGACCCCATGTACTTGGTTATTCTGCCCAATATCCATCACAGGGGCAAAGGAGTGGGTAGTGAGGAATCATTCAGCCCTCCCTTTTCTCTGCTTTTCTCTGCAGCCAAGCCCCATAGTCCACCCACCACCTTTTAACCTGCGACACCCTGCTTTTTGGTAATGCTGCATCACTCCTTTGAACAGGGGAGGTCAGAACCTCCAGACCCCTAGGTCTCCAGACCTCCAGCCCCAGGTCACCATTCATATGCTGGATGTCAAAACAGTCTTCTCTATAAATTAATCTGCACTAGGTGCTCTGGGATTCAGTAGTCTCACTCAGAGAGGAATCCCTACCTCCAACTCAGCTTTTTCCCTTTGTAGGTAAATAGTCTGTGAATGAAAAACCTTTAAGATCCTATGGTGACCTCCATGCTTGACTAACTTCTTATTCTGGTACTGCCGTAAGCGTAAAGTCGATCAGTACGTCTGACATGTACATGGCCTTACAGTGGGACTTGGTGGTCTCGAAGGTCTTTTCCAACCATAATGATCCCCAGCAATATCATGGAGGAAGCCGTTTTTGCCGGAGTCCAGTCTCACCCCAGAGTGAGCTAACTGTCTGTGCCTTTCTCTCCCATTCCAGATCCAACGAAAGCCAGTATACCTATGAGAACATCGTGGAGCCTGAGGAGAAGGTGGTCACCACTGCAATGTAGCACATACCATGGTGATCAGTCCTTGTTCTTCCTCTCCACCCTCCACTTTGCTTCCCTCTGTAATGAGGGACATTTTCACAGGGACCCTCTGCACTGACTTCCCCCATACATGACTGATACATCAAACTCCACACGTCCATCGTTTTTTGACCTCCTCCCTTTCCATGTCCCATATGTGGGGTGGTTCATGATATTCTGCATCTCATCAAGGCTTCTTGGAGACTCGTATTCATGCAGCGATCTGTCTCCAGGAGAGTGAGATTTCTCCTGCTGTGGGATCACCAGACCCCATAACTAAGGCTCATCTTTCCTGATCACAGACGTGGCCATGGGCCTGAAGCCAAGCATGGGAGTCTCATGTTGGCTGTGTGATCCTGTGCCAGCCCTGAAGGCATTTGAGAGGTCCTATCTGGCTTAACCTAGAGAAGGGAAGGGGAAAGGCCTCCAAGAGAGCAGCCAAAGCCTTGGCACCGATGCCAAGAAAGGCCAGGAGAAACCCACCATCCTCCCCGCCACTCCAGGCACAGGAGAGCCTGGTCCTGAGTCATGGATTCCCCTGCCCAACAGCATGCCCAGCAGCCCCAGGGCTGGTTGTCCCTTCACTGACACGTTGATGCTGTCACCTCTCATTACTAGCTCTGCAGGGACCTGGCTGCTCTGGCTATGGGGCTAAATAGAGTAGATGGCTCCTTCCACTCTCGCCTGCCCCTAGTCCTCCTGGAGTTGCCGATTGAAACCTGCAATCTTCTCGGTGTTTCACCTTCCTTTGGATGACCAAAGGCCCTGAACTGGGTAATTTAATTTCAGAACAAATCTCTTCCTCTGTATATATTGTTCCTATGAGCAATAAAGTGAGTTGTCCTTCAATACAACAGCAGCATGACCACAAAGAGGATCATTTTTGCTAATCATGAAGAAAACTTAGTGGCATCCATCAGCACTTCCAGCTGCAGATACCTGCATGCAGGGTGAGCTGGTGTGGCCATCCCTGGAGGAGGGAGGCTCTGGGATGGAAAGGGTGTGCAGGGGCCAGGAGTTGTCCATCCCTGTACTCCCCGGGCCTGAGCCTCCCTCCTCTTCTGTCCTCATGGTCCCCGCTTGGTGGGATCCATTCCTTATTCCCTAGCTCAGCCTGCACTCCAGAGTGCTCTTGTGTATGTCTAGGAACTGACAGGGGAGAGGAAGAGGAGAAGCTTATTTTGCTGTGCACCTTGTTGCTCTGCAATGGTAAGAGGCCAGTGCCTCCTTTGCTAGGGGCTGAAGGAGAGACAAGATGACTCCGCCAGCCCTTTTCCCGTTGTTTTAACCTAGAGCAGAAGTAGAAAACAGGGACTGTGCCATTTCCCTCTGGTCATCTGCAGAGAACTGGTCATGCTTGAAGGGGTAGCACGCCGGCTGCTTCCCAGGCACAGGCTCTGCTCCTGGCCTGGGGATGAAGCTCCCTGCACATCACACCTGGCTGCAGGGATGGGCAATGCCTGCTCCTGCTAGGACAGTCTCTTCTCCTGCCCCAGCCTTGCCTGTAGCCTGGAAGGGCCTTTGGGTGCAGGTGAGCCTCATAACTCTCTCTTTGCCGTGGGGAAAACTGAGGCACGGCACTGTTTCAGCACTTCCCTGAGGATGCTCCTGTTTCAGCACTTCCCTGAGGATGCTCCTGTTTCAGCACTTCCCTGAGGATGCTCCACAAGCAACGATGCTTGAACAATGTCCAGGTCTGGAGCAAGCGGGGCACCTTATGCAGGGCTGGGGGCCACGTGGAAGGCGTCTGCTTCACTGATGTTGCCAGGAAGTGGTGCCGGCTCCGCTCCAGGCGGTGCCACCAGCTGCTGGTGTGAGCTGTTCCCCCTGGGCTGTTCATTAACCAACTGCCCGTGCAAGGGTCTGGTTTTACTGAGGCAGAGATGGCACTGGCGAACGGATCAGGACACCTTGCATGGCTGTGGGCTGATGGCACCTGTCTGGGACACCATCCCTGGGAGTAGTGGGTGGTATCCAGAGACTGAAACTCCTTGAGAGGGTGGTGGGGAGGATGCTGGACCCCTGTGGCATCTCTCTTTCTGTCACCCCTGTCCATTGCTGAGCATTACCTTGAAGGCAAGGAGAGGTGTTTGACCTGCTCTGAAATGCTGCTCTGGGTGGGCTGAGATCTGCACGGTCAGAAAGTGTGGGGACCCCGTCCTCTCTTCAGAGAGCCTCATGGAGGCTGGTTTTGTAGATGCAGCAGAAGCAGGAGCAGGGCTGCTGGGGGAACACACAGGGATATTTGAAATATCACTTTGCTCCTCAGCAGCAAAGCCCGGCTCTGAGACATCTCTGCTCTGCAAATTCCACCCTTGAATGGGCCTTTCTGCTGCTGGGCCTTCTCCCCCCACATCTACTCGTAGCCAAAAAGCCCCAACCTTCTCCGAGAGGAGACGTTTCCCCAAACAGGCAGATGCAGTGGGTCTCCTCCCAGATGAATGCCTGCAAAGCACCCTGGAGCCTTCTGATATGCAAAACTGCCAGCTATTCCCCAAAGGCTACAGCTAAGGCATGATGATGGTCCTGACGGGGAGCCCCGTCAAAGGCCCCGTCTCTTGGCCATGGAGAGCCCTCCAGCAACGAGTGGGAGAGGGGAGAAGGGTGCTGGGAGCAGTGGATATAGGTTGGACTGTGGTGTCCCCAAATGATGTGAGCTGCTGTCTCCTTGCCCGTGACAGTCCCTGGCTTACAGGGGTGATAATGGGAAAATGCAGGTATGCAGGACATAAGTGTTTTGGAAATAGGCCTGCCCTAAAAACTGATATGCTGAACAGCCTCACGTAAGCAAATGCTTAGAAAATGTCCTAGAGCCTCCACACTTAGAAATCACCATTTTAGCTGGGAAATCTCCTAGGGGGAAATCGACAGGAGGTTTGGAGGGATGAAATCCTTCTTGAGATGGTTTGAGTCAGTGTTAGGCTTGGGAGGGTTCCCATCGCTCATCATCGCTCTGTGTTGAAGCCATTCTCTTTAACCAATATTCCTCCGGCAGCTAGGGGCTGATCCAGCCTGAGACCATCTTCTGGGAAT